>CADDIJ020001766.1:0-63297 GCA_902809745.2 Tetradesmus lagerheimii | reverse complement strand
TTCGCCGACTGTATCCCTGAGTCCAGGGACATACTGCTTAGGCTCAGAATCGAACCTGCAACCTTTCGGCCACTGTTCGTCCGTCATCACCACTGCGCCACGTGAGCAGCACGCAAGTTGTCACATACCACTGCACGTTTGAGCTCGAGCACTCACTGCTGTTGCTGCGGCGTGCGGCATGTACTCTGGTTGCTGCTGCAGCGCCTGCAGTCCCAAGGCAAGCGGCTCAGGCTGGAGGCAGCACTCGTCAGGGCAGGCTTGAGTGGCTCGATGTCACTTGCTTTCAAGGGCCCTGCTGGAGCAGCAGCAGGCAGCGCAGGAGCTGCCGCAGCAGCAGCAGGAACAGGAGGGCTGCAGCTGCAGCTCGCTATCACTGGCACAGCTGCTGCTGCAAGCAGCCGCGGCATGAGCAGCAATGCTGCGCTTGCTGCTCTCTTGGGAGGTGCCAGCAGCACTAGCACTGGCGTTGCTGCAGGCAGCCTAGGTGCAGGCAGCTTGCTGGGGTATGGTGGCAGCCTAACCGATGGGCTGGGGGTGGTTGGGGGGTTGGGTCTCAGGCTGCCGCCTGAGCTGCAGCAGATGTTCCTGCAAGCTGCTGCGGCTGGAGCAGCAGCGGCACCTGGCGGCGGCGCGGGTGCTGTTGCACCTGTTGCTGCACCGGATGAGATTGGCATGCTGGCAGATGATGAGCTGGAGTTTCGAGGGCCAGCGGGTGCTGCTGCTGGTGTTGCTGGTGTGATGCCAGCTGGCCTAGGTGGCCGCTTGAGTGGCGTGACAAGGAGCAGCTTGTCGCTATCCCTCAGCACCCCTGGGTCTACTGCTGCTGCTGCTGGTGCTGGTGCTGAGCAGACGCCTGCTACTGTGGCAGGACAGCAGGGTGGTGGGGTGCCTGGCAGCGCAGGTGGCACAGCGGGGCTGGGGAGTGCTGGGTTTGGTAGCGCAGGGTTTGACGGGTACACACCCGGCAGCTTGTGCGGCACTGACGGGGGTGAGGCAGGTGGTGTGCTGCAGCCGCTGGATGCAGCAGGGGTGGCAGCTGCCAGTCAGCAGCAGCAGCAGGGGCTGGTGCTGACTGGTGGCATGTTGGAAGATGACGGAGTTCACCATGAGGCCGAACCCTTCCATGAGGAGTTCCAGGGTGAAGATGGCCGTGAAGACTTTGATAAGGAGAACACGCCACGGCCTGGGTCTGCTGGCAAAGGCGCAGCTGGCATGGCTGCTGCTGCTGCTGCTGGGGTGTTTGGCAGCAGCTTGGTGAGCACGCAGGAGGGCATGCTGCCGTGGCCTGCTGATGCAGAGACGCTGCAGGAGCAAGAGGAAAATGGTGAGCGCCTGGTCTGTGTTTCGGTGCTGTGCAAGTGTGGGGACGGACTGTATCGTGGGTTAGTGGCATTGTGGCTCACAGAGGTTGCCATGGGCGATTCTCTGTGCTTTGGTGCAGCCAGCATAGTCTAAGGTGGCTACCTGCAGCACAGCTGTGCTGCATTATCAAGCACCACATGCCCGCATGCCTGTGCAGCTGCTGTCATGCCTAGTCATATTGCCACCTCCTGGTGTACGCCACAACTCACGGTCCTGCTGCCGCTGCTGCTGCTGCTGTTGCTATGCAGATGGACGCCTGCCTGCCGATGGTGGCTTCACCAGCCGCACGCGCCTCGTCATGCGCCACCTGCAGCACGCCGCAACGGCAGCTGCTGCCGGCACATCCGGCGCCGCTGCTGCCGCATTCGGCACGCCTGCAACTGGCAGCAAGCGCCGCATCAGTGCGGTGCCGCCACCTGGCCTGGCTGCTGCTGTTGGCGACAAGCAGGCAGCTGGCAAAGCCGCAGGTGTTGTGGCTGCTGCAGCGCCGCTGAGCTTCCAGGGTCTGACGCAGGGGCACAGGCGGCTAGACGCGTGCCGCTGGTTTTATGAGATGCTCGTGTTGGGCAACAAAGGGCTGGTGGGGCTGCAGCAGCAGGAGGCGTATGGGGACGTGCTGATCACGCCAAACCTGGCTGCTATGGCGCGCATTTGAGGTGTCTTCTGATCCATTGTATGGCTGGGGTGGTAGTCTGTCGAGTAGAGTGCTTGTTGCGATGGGATGCCCGCCCATCTTAAGAGGGAGCTGTTTAAATATATGATGTTCAGAGCTGTTAGGCTGCGAGGTGAAGCTGCCTGTGGATGGCAGGGCAGCAGGCGCTCGCTGATTGTCTGGGGTTTGTTCTGTGCACCTTACATGAGCGGTATGTTGTTGCTGGGCCAAGCACTGTTGCACTGCTGGTGTGTTGGCTGTGATCCTGTTGTTGTGGAACATGCGTTGTACCTTTAGGACTGGCTGATGGTATTGATTTGTTCTTCGTTTCACTCACTGTTGCATCACTGCACCGTTGCATACATTGAACTACAGCATGCGTAGCGCTGTAGCTGGTTGGCACGTGATCTTCAAACCCATTTCACTTTGTTTTGAGTTTGTGCAGTTCTGTCCGTGGAGCAATCGAGCAATGGTATTCTTAGTCTATGCCGGGTCAAGGAGGTGGTTGCTAGGGTTTGTTACCAGCCAGCTGAGCTGCGTGCACGTGGATTTTAGAAATTGTTGATGAAGCGCTTGGTGCTTTGCTGCTATGGTCAGGGCAGATTCATGCCGCCGCTGCAGCGGCAGCGTTTGTCTGCAGGCATCGCCAGTGCAAGCACAGCTGCAGTGCCACCAGTGGTTACCAGCACCCATTGTCAGCTAGTTGATGGATATGTAATGGGTCAAGGCTGTCTGAAGTGTCTGCCTGCGTTGGCGTCATTTGCCAGGACCTGAAACAATGGAAGGACTTATGTGCTGTGCTGGCAGTTCTGCGTGCACGGATGTGCCAGCTCATCTTGGCTAGCGGCAGTACTGCAGTACAGATCTCATCACCACAGTACCTGCAGAGCCAGACAACGGTTGAATGTCACAAATGTAAGCTATTATACGTCAATGGAGGGGGTGGAACTGCGTACAGTTTGCTGTGCAGGTCGTGTGCCGTGGTTCAGGCACGGGGCTGCTGCCACGTAGGCCTGTTCCTGAGTATGAGCACCAAGCAGCCTCTAGCAGCCTTCGTCATTTGTAAAGCTTCCCTAATACCCCCTACATCTATAACTACGTACCAAGTCGTCCCGCAAGGATCATCTTCAAAAGACAGCAGCCACCTGTGCAGCATACTGCATTGGTTTCTGGAACTATAGGAGCAAGAACGTTATGTCTTCGTTTTTGACGGAGGCCCAACGGGCTGCGTTGGACGCGGCGCTCGCAGAGCGCTTGGCAGCAGGTGGAGGTGCGTCTTACGGCATGCTGCCGCTGTGCTTGGAGTGTTGGGGTGGTGATCTGGATGTTTACACTGCTGATCAAAACGTCGCAGCTCGGAAAGATCCTGGGTCGGCCCCGGCTGGTTGATCTCGGGCTTGCTGCTGTTTCGACACGGTGTAGCATCTCACGGGCCAGCGTTTGCATTTCGCATTTGTCATCAGCACATTGATGACTGCTCAGTCAAGGCGTTGTCCGCCCTCCTGTGTACAAGACTGGGCCCGAAAGCACAGCAGCAAGGAGACCTCCCCCCACCTGCTGCTGCAGCAGCAACAACAGCAGCTGCTCGCAGTGCAGCACTACCTAGTGCCCCAACGCACACTGTTCATGCTGCATTCACTCATGAATAGTGTTGGGTTTCTTTTGCACGTAGGCAAGGCAGCAAAAGGTTCGCACCACGCTCCTGGCACAGGGCCCCATGCTGGAGACAAGAAGTCAAAGAGTTCCAAGGGCTCCGGTGCCACCAAGAAAGGTGTGTGCGGCAGCAGATTCTTAGCTATATGCAATAGCTATGCCAATCGCAGATTCAGCTGGAAACCTTAGCGGTATGCTAATGAGACAAGTGGTTGGCAGCGCAGGCTTGCAGAAAACGTACCCCTCTTGCGCACTCCTCACTGGGTGGTGGCAATCAATGCAATGCAACACCTTGTTGGATATGCCTGTGTCTAATTTTGGCCTCCCTGCGTGTTTTGGCCCAGTAATAGTTTGTTTCGCTGTGCTGTACCTGCAGGTGGTGCTGGTGGCAAGTTCACATGGGGACGCTTGCTGGAGGGAGAGGAGGGCGTGTCGGCACTAGACAGGTGAAGCGCTGTGTTTTCACATCAGAGATATGTACTCGAGTACATATGTTATCACAGCTGCTATAGCTTTGGAAGCTTCATCAGCTTCCATGGGGTGTCAATCAGTGCAGTGTCTAAGAGCAACACGAGTGTGGGAGCGTGGAGAATTGAGCGTGCTGCGGCAGGCCTGCAGCGCTCAGCATGGATGTATGACCGCACAGTGGGGACAGTCAGCACCCTGGGTATACCTGTTGACCCACCATGCTTGCACTTGCGTGGCACTTGATGTGTGGCACTCAATGTGTGGCACTCGACACGACACTCAAACGACATTCAAACCCTTTTCTTGCTTGCAGGAACGACCCCAACTATGACTCTGACGAGGAGCGCAGCGTGCTGATGACAGCCAACAGCAGCCACAGCCGCGTGCAGGCAGAGGTCGCTGCCTACAAGCAGGAGGTGCGCAGCAGCAGCGACTATTATTATTTAGCAGTGTCATAGAACTTCATTTGAAAATGAAGGAGGCAGACGTAGTTGGCTGGGTGCTGGCTATGCTGTATGTGCTGCAGGTGACTGCGTTACAAGCAAGCCGTGGTATGCACAGCTGTGCTGATGCTTGCTGCTGTTTTGAACTCTAGCTGCTGCAGGTGACGGCTATTTCGGCAGCGGTGATGCATCCAACGCAGCAAACTCGCTGAGAAAGATGCGCCCTGTTGAGAGCTTGTCATGTAACACATTTCAAACTTCCTGCTGCAGGTGACAGCTGTTGTGGAGGAGTACTTAAGTAGCGGCGACGTGTCCAATGCAGTAGACTCGCTCAGCCAGCTGGGCCATATTGAAAGTATGTCATGTAACACATTTTGAATTCCCTGCTGCAGGTGACAGCTATTGTGGAGGAGTACTTCAGCAGCGGCGATGTGTCCAACGCAGCAGACTCGCTGAGCGAGCTGGGCCCTGTTGAGAGCATGGGGCACTACTTTGTGAAGCGGCTGGTCACGCTGGCACTGGACAGGAAGGACAAGGAGAGGGAGATGGCCAGCAGCTTGCTCAGCAACCTGTACGCAGAGGTACGTTTGCAGGTTGCACTGCAGCAGAAGTGGTTTGCGCAGGGGTGGGTTTGCGGTTTGCACTGCAGCAGATGGCCAGCAGCCTGCTGAGCAACCTGTGCGCAGAGGTATGGGGCTCTTTTGTATCTTAGAACGAAGCAAAGGCTCTTGGCAGAAGCAGTGGTGATGCACGGACAGGAGCGGAATGGTCAGCACTTGTCCTGCAAGATAGCGGCAGGGGCAGGGGGGAAAGGGGGGTGCTGAGCAACCCAAACACTACAGGACGCAGCTGCATGTGCTTTGCTTGTATGCAGCAGCCGGCTGAGCAACCTCTACGCAGAGGTGGGTTTGCGGTTTGCGCTGCAAGTGCTTTGAGAACTTCTGGCTTCAGCACAGCACCTTCGGCACATGTGCTGTAGACACAGAGACATTGGAACTTGATGGTCAGCGTCATCTCCTGCGGTTGATGTTGGGGGCTGCTGCTCAGCAAGTTCAACACTCAAAGTAACGCAGCTGCAGGCTCTTGCCTAGCAATTGCTGACAGCGACGAGCAGAACCCCACTTCTGGTACGAGCTGCTGCGTAATGCTTAGGTGTGTTCTGTTTGTCTGCCGTGCTGCTGCCGCCAGGTGCTGAGCAGTGAGCAGGTGCAGAAGGGCTTTGCGCGTCTGGTGGAGTCGCTGGACGACCTGCTGCTGGACGTGCCTGATGCAGTGGAGCTGCTCAGCCTCTTCATCGCACGCGGCGTGGTGGGTGCAACGCTTGATGCGATGTTGGACAATTTGGGGTAGGCAACCCATGCTTTATATTGTTAAGCCCCTAACCCTTGGCTGCTGGACGTGCCTGATGCAGTGGAGCTGCTAAGCCTCTTCATCGCACCCGGCGTGGTGGGTACAGCGCATTTGCGTGGTGCCCCATTCTGCTTTGCATTCAAGCTTTACATTGTGATCGAAACCCCTTGCTTTTGAATGAATTAGAATGAATTTGGCAGTGGAGCTGGCTCGGCCTGTTCATCGCACGCGGCGTGGTGGGTACAGCGCTCTGCGTGGTGTGTAAGCTTTGGTACAGGCAACCCTGGGCAGGTGGTGTTGTGCGGGCAAGCTTGACGCTCTGGAGCCGTCCCGCCGTTTAATGACTTGTGCGGGTTGAGATGCCTTAAAATGTAAAGCATGTGATCAGCGATGCCAGGGTGTTTGTGCTGGGCTGTGGGTAGTGATTCTGAGTTGTCAAGCGACTCGGCCACCAGCCACAGCCCAGCCACAATCACCCTGGCATGGCTGATCACATGCTTTACATTGTAAGGCCCCCAAAACCCAATGTGCTGCCGCCAGCCTGCATTCAGCGCTGGCCAGCTCAAGGCAGCAAGTACTAACCCGTATTCAGAAAATGTGACGCTCACTTTTGCTTTTTATTGCCGCATGCACAGGTTGACGATGTGCTGCCGCCAGCCTGCATCCATCGCTGGGCAGTTCAAGTCAGCAAGCACCTATCTATTATCAGAACACGCATGTGTGCATGTATGATGGCATGCGCAGGTTGACGACGTGCTGCCGCCAGCCTGCATCCAGCGCTGGGCCTCCGGTGCTCCTGAGGGCAGCAACCTTGCTGCGCTCATGGCACGCTGCGAGCTGCACCTGGCAGCACGCCACTCTGAAGGCAGCTGAAGGCAGCAAGTACTATTCCGCAAATAGGCAATGTGACACTCACTTCTGCTTGTGGTTGCCGCATGCACAGGTTGACGATGGGCTGCCGCCAGCCTGCATCCAGCGCTGTGGTCAGCTCAAGACAGCAAGTGAATCTCCAAAATAACAAGGAAATGTGACAATCACTTATGCATGCAGGTTGACGACGTGCTGCCGCCAGCCTGCATCCAGCGCTGGGCCTCAGGCACTCCTGAGGGCAGCAACCTTGCGGCGCTCAAGGCACGCTGCGAGCTGCACCTGGCTGCGCGCCACTCCGCGGAGCGCATGCTGCGCTGCTGGGGCAGCGGCGCGGGGCAGAGCTACGCTGAGACCAAGGAGCGCATCGCAAAGGTAACATGCTATTTTGTTGGTTTGTTGGTTCATGCCAATCGCCGAGTCGAATTGCATGATTGAGGCAGCGGCGCGGGGCAGAGCTACGCAGAGACAAAGGAGCGCATTGCAAAGGTAATGTGTTGGTTGGTTAGGTTGCTGCAAACCGCACGTTTATACAAGTATGCTGAGTCAAATTGCATGATTGGGGCAGCGGCGCGGGCCAGAGCTACGCTGAGACAAAGAAGCGCATCGCAAAGGTAATGTGTTAGTTGGTTGATCAGTCGGTTACTGCAAACTGCACGTGCATCTGTGTGCTGCGAGCTGCACCTGGCGGCGCGCCACTCCGCGGAGCGAATGCTGCGCTGCTGGGGCAGCGGCGCGGGGCAGAGCTACGCTGAGACAAAGGAGCGCATCGCAAAGGTGACGTGTTATTTTGTGATGTTCTGCAAACTGCGACGTATGTCTGTGTGCTGAGTCGAACAGGTACATGCTTGCTGCAGCACGACGTATGAAGTACTTTTTGGGCGGCACACTGTGTATTTTGTGTTCTTTTGTCAGTTGCTGCACACTGCACGTACATCTGTATGCTGAGTCATAATACATGATTGCTGCTTGGGCAGCGGCGCGGGGCAGAGCTACGCAGAGACAAAGGAGCGCATTGCAAAGGTGATTGTGTTGTGTTTTGGGTGCGTTCCTGCAAAGTGCACGTGTATACAAGTATGCTGGGTCAAAATACATGATTGCTGCTGGGGGAGCGGCGCGGGGCAGAGCTACAGGGAGACAAAGGAGCGCATCGCAAAGGTAACATGTTACTTTGTTATTTCCTGCAAACTGCACGTACGTCTATGCTGACTCACTGGTATATGATGGCTGCAGCAATCCATGATACATTCATGGGTAGCGGCGCGGGCCAGAGCTACGCTGAGACAAAGGAACGCATCGCAAAGGTAACGTGTTATTTTGTGATTTCCTGCAAACTGCACGTACGTCTATGCTGAGTCACTGGTGTATGGCGGCTGCAACAATGTACAATGCATTCATGGGCAGCGGCGCGGGCAAGAGCTACGCTGAGACAAAGGAGCGCATCGCAAAGGTAACATATTATTTTGTTAGTTCCTGCAAAGTGCGACGTACATATGCACGCTGATTTGAACAGGTGCATGATTGCTGCAGCACAACGTATGAAGTATTTATTGGGCGGCGCACTATGTATGGTGTGTCCTTTTGTTGGTTGCTTCAAACTGCAGGTGCTTCTATGCTGAGTCGAACAGGTACGTGATTGCCGCAGCACTACAGAATACATGTATGGGCGGCGCTGCGGGTGTATTGCGGCGGGGCAGACTGTTTAAAGCGGCTGTTGCCAGCACACCCTGTTTGCTGTTTAATTTCCCCGCTCGCTGCACTTGTGTTCCTCAGTGTACTGCTCATGTTGCTGTGCGGCTGCTCCTGCTGCTGCTGTTCATCTGTTGTGTCACATGCAGCTGCTGGCGGAGTACTTGGACTCCCGTGATGCTGGGGAGGCATTACACTGCTCTCCGCACTTGTGATCCGTTGTGTACTGCTCATGCTGCTTTGCCCTGCTGCTGCCTATTGCTGTTCTTCATGTCTGTCTGTTGTGTCACATGCAGCTGCTGTCGGAGTACTTGGACTCGCGTGATGCTGGTGAGGCTTCTCGCTGCCTGCGTGGCCTGTCGGTGCCGTTCTTCCATCATGAGCTTGTCAAGCAGGGGCTGCACGCAGCCATGGAGACACCGGCACACACAGAGGCGGTCATTGCACTGCTTAAGAGGTGCGCCTGAGCTGACAGCCAGAAATGATGTATTATTATTACCATACCATTATCTGTACTAATTGAGAAGCAGGGGCTGCACGCAGCCATGGAGACCCAGGCACACACTGAGGCGACATTGCACTGCTCAAGAGGTGAGGTGACTATTGGATCTATTGGTGTGAGGTGGTGGCTGTTGTCCGACGTTAGCGCCGACGTTCCTCAGGGGCACACACATGTTGGTATTGCTGTGCAGACATGTGGGTATTGCTGTGCTTGCCTGCATAAGCAAGGGGTTCTTAAGGGAGACACCAGCACACACTGAGGCCGTCATTGAGCTGCTCAAGACGTGCGCCTGGGCTGACAGTCAACAATGATGTATTGTTACTACCATATCAAATCAATATCTGTACCAATGTTGAAGCAAGGGCTGTGCAGCGATGGAGACACCGGCATACACAGAGGCCGTCATTGCACTGCTCAAGAGGTGGGCCCGGGCTGACAGCCAACAATGATGAATCATTATTACCATATCAATATCTGTTCCAAGGTGAAGCAGGGGCTGCACGCAGCGATGGAGAACCCGGCACACACTGAGGCAGTCATTGCACTGCTCAAGAGGTGCGCTTGGACTGACATTCAACAACGGTAACTGTACTCTCTGGACCATTGGCACACTACGTCACTTGCACATATACACTACCAGTCACATCTGTAAGATTGTGTGTCACTCCTCCGACATGTTATTTTCACATCGTGACGCGTGAGGTGTTGCCGCTGCTGCGTGCAGGCTGTCAGAAAGCAGCGAGGTGAACAGCAGCCAGCTGTCCAAGGGCTTCCAGAGAACAGCAGCAAACCTGGCAGACACCGCACTCGATAACCCAGCAGCACCGGTGAGTTGACATGCCGCATTCCTAGCGCCCTGCACTCGTATGTTTGTTGCTGGGCCAACTTCATCTTTGCATAATGCTGGCTTGCTCGGCATCTGTTTTGTCCATTCAACTGCCAACTGCGACATGTCCACTGCATGCCAACTACTAACACCAGCACCTGGCGCACTGGCTGTCCCGCAGGATGCGTTCAGCAGCATACTGGAAGCTGCAGCAGCAGCCAGCCTGCTGGATGCAGAGCTCCAATCAGAGCTCCGCAGCAACGCAGCAGCAGCACCAGGAGCAGCAGAGCGGCCAGCATCCAGCGCATCAGCCAATGCAGGCAGCGGCAGCAACACGGCTTCGCCGTCAGTCACTGCTGCTGCTGCTGCTGCGAATGGAGCAGGAATGGGAGGGGCAGGTGTGCCTGCTTTCAAGGTGGCGATGGCAACAGCGCTGAAGGAATTCTTCAACTCTGCAGATGCTCAAGAGGTGGCAGCCAGGTGCGAATGTGGATTGTCATTGGTTTTAATAACCGGCATTTTGTCAGGTGCAACTGTGTGATGGGGTGGCAGCACAGATGTGGGGCATATCAGGTGAAGCTGGGGTGACAGCTTTCTGCCGTACCATTGTGTCACATATGCTGCTGCTGCTGCGGCTGCTGCGGCGGCGGCTGGCGTTTCTGCGGCAGTTTGCTGGAGCTCGGGCAGAGCGGCTGCACCCGCTGTTTGTGCAGCAAATGGTACGGGTGTCCTTTCGCAAAAGCGAGGACTATTGTTTCAACGCTGCTGCTACTATTGTTGTTGACTCACAGATTGCTGGAGCTTGGGCATCCAGGGCTGCACCCGCTGTTCGTGAAGCAGGTGGTCACGGCTTTTGTAATGCTGTACTATTGCACAACATATGCTGCTGCTGCTGCTGCTACTGGCTGTTCTGTGGCAGGTTGCTGGAGCTGGGGCAGCCGGGGCTGCACCCGCTGTTTGTGAAGCAGATGGTCACGGCTTTCGTAGTGCTGTACTATTGCGTGGTTGATCCTTCAATTGCTGCTGCCAACCATTGCTGCTGACTTGCAGGTTGCTGGAGCTGGGGCAGCCAGGGCTGCACCCGCTGTTTGTGAAGCAGGTCGTCACTCTGGCCATGGACAGGCGTGACAGGGAACGGGAGATGGCCAGCGGCCTACTCAGCGAGCTGCACACGCGCGTAATCAGCGACGACCAGGTAATGACACGTAATGAGAATGTTATAACACGTTACTTTTTGATGGCTGTGGAGATGCGGCGAGGTGGCAGAGTGGGTTTGCTCAGTGCTGCTTGCTCGCATGTGTCACGCTGCAACCTGTGGGCCAATGTGATCTGAGTCAGCTTGCTGCACTGCTTTGGAGAGCTGTACCAATCTGCCGCCGCCGCTGCTGCTGCTGCTCCTGCTGCTGTGTCAACCCAGATGGTGTCTGGCTTCACTCGGCTGCTGTCAGCTGCTGACGACTTGGTGCTGGACATTCCTGAGGCGGTGCACCTGCTCAGCCTCTTCTTGGGACGGTGAGCGGCATGTGATTGATTGCATGTGCTTCATAATGACAACAGCATAATGACAGATTATAAAAGCATAGTGACAGATGGAAAACAGCAGCACATCAGTAGAAAAGCAAGCAGACACACCTGACTCCTGCATTCAAGGCTGCGCATGCATGCACTGCTTTCTTGACCGACTGTACCCACTCATGGTGTCAAAGTTACCTCTGGGGTGGTGGCTGGTGCTGCTGCGCATCAGAGTGCTGCTGCTCCGTCTGTTCCCTGAATGTTGCGTCCTAATACATCGTTGCTGTGTGCAAATGCTTGCTGTGTGCTAATCCTTGCTGTGTCCCAATCCTTGCTGTGTCCCAATCCTTGCTGTGTCCCAATCCTTGCTGTGTCCTAATGCATCCCGGGCATGGTGAGCAGCTCTGCTGCAAGCTCACAGTGCCCGGCCAGGAGGGTCACCAGGGGTTGCGTACTAAAACACACTACTTTACCGTTAGAGCCAGCAGATCTGGCATCAGCTGACAGCATTCTCCTGCTGCTGCTGCTGCTGCTGCTGCTGCTGCTGCTGCTGCTGCTGCTGCTGCTGCAGCGCCATTGTTGACGAGGTGCTGCCGCCAGCCTTCCTGGCCAGCTGCCTGCCGTCACTGCCAGACGGCGGCCTGGGCATCACAGTGGTGCAGGCAACAGGTGAGGCTGGGGGTGCTGCTGCTTTGTGTGCTGTGTTGACTGTCACGCTTGTGGTGTGGTTGATGACTTCAGCATAGTGGTCGCACGCAGTTGCTCATGCAAAGGCACGTGTGAGGCTGGGCGGTGGATGAACAGATGCAGACACAGATGCAGGGCCTAGCGTGTGTGGGTATCCCTGCATTGATTTACACCACATTGTGCTTCATTTTGCATGCAGCAGCCATGCTGAGTCAGCCAACAATGATCAGGCCTGCAATGGCTCTCTCTCATGTGCCACTCCTATGGCTGAAGCAACATCTGTAAGCGCTGCACCAAACGGTCCATCTCCCATCAACGTGTTGCAGTGTACTCATAGTTCATGGCGTCTATGCTATGGCATGATGTGTAACATGATGATGATGTGATTCTCGCAGGCGCCATGCTGAGCCAGCGGCATGCCGCGGAGCGGCTGCAGACGTGTTTCTATGTCCCCTTCAAAGTGTCGCAATATGATTTAATGCTGCAGTCGCCATGCAGCTGCAAGCCACTACACCAAACAATTCATCTTTCAACAATGTGTTGCGATGTCATTTAATCATCTTTTGCAGGCGCCATGCTGAGCCAGCGGCATGCCGCGGAGCGTCTGCAGACGTGCTGGCACGGCGGCGGCCTGTCCCTGGAGGACGTGCGCAAGCAGATGCGCGATGCACTGGACGAGTTCATGGTGGCTGGCAGCAGCAGCGAGGTGGCAGCGGTGAGTCAAAAGCACATCGTCCTGGTTTCCTTTCATGTGCCCTTTCACATGCATGCTGACACAACCATGGCTGTGGCGCACTCCGTCGTCGTGGCTGGCAGCAGCAGCGAGGTGGCAGCGGTGAGTGCATGAACCTTGTGTTGGTTCCCTGTCTTGTGCATGCTGACTTTCACATGGTTGCTGACTCACAACAATGGCTGTGGCGCATCCTGTCGTGGTGGCTGGTACACAAAGCCACTGCATCAGCAACTCACCGCTGCCACCTCGCTGCTGCTGCCGCTGCAAAAGGTGCTAAAGGACCTGGGCCTGCCCCACTTCCACCATGACTGGCCACACCCTGGGCTGTGCTGACTGTGCTGCTGCTGCTGCTGCATGTCCCAACAGGTGCTGAAGGACCTTGGCCTGCCGCACTTCCACCACGAGCTGGTCAAGGCTGCATTTCACCAACTGTGCTGCTGCTGCCGCCGCGTAATCTGACAAGGACTGTTTAAGGGCCTGGGCTTGCCTCACTTTCACCATGATCTGGTCCTACGCCTGCAATGACCCACTGTGCTGCTGCTGCATGTGCCAACAGGTGCTGAAGGATCTGGGCCTGCCACAGTTCCACCATTACCAGCTGGTCATATGCTTGCATTCAATGTCTGTGCTGCTGCTGCTGACTGTGCTGCTGCTGCTGACTGTGCTGCTGCTGCTGCTGCTGCTTCTGCATGTCCCAACAGGTGCTGAAGGACTTGGGCCTGCCGCACTTCCACCATGATCTGGTCCAATGCCTGCATTGACCCACTGTGCTGCTGCTGCTGCTGTCCCACCAGGTGCTGAAGGACCTGGGCCTGCCGCACTTCCACCACGAGCTGGTCAAGGCTGCAGTGGAGCTGAGCTTTGAGCAGCCCGACAAGGCCGGCACGCTGGCAGGCCTGCTGCGACAGCTCAGCGAGAGCGGCGTCATCTCAAGCACACAGATGGCGCAGGTGCGCAACCTAGCTTAAACGCTACGCGGTTTGTTGTGAACATGGATGGGATTATGTGGGTAGCATCACCTTCCGAACACTTTGACGTTAGAGGCATCTTCAAACCGGCATCATTCAGGAATCCAAGGATTTTGTGCCAGTTCAATTGCTGTGGTTGAAGACCCTGCTGAAACATGGATGGGAATACCTGCGTAGCATCATGTATGGGACGGTTTGACGTAGGAGGCTCGTGAAACCAGCATGATCCCAGAATCCAAAAATTGTGTGCCAGTTCAATTGCTGTGGTTGAAGACCCTGCTGGAACGTGGAACCTCTTCAACATCCTCTTGATATCGATGCAGGCCTTCACAACAAGCATAGGCGAATGTTGACTTGTTGATGTTGCTGCTCTGAAACAATTAGCATTACGTACGTTGCAGCTGGAACCTGTTGCTGCTCTGAAACAATTTGCATTACGTACGTTGTGGCTGGAACCTGTTGCTGCTCTGAAACAATTTGCATTACGTACGTTGCAGCTGGAACCTGTTGCTGCTCTGAAACAATTTGCATTACGTACGTTGCAGCTGGAACCTGTTGCTGCTCTGAAACAACTTGCATTACGTACGTTGCAGCTGGAACCTGTTGCTGCTCTGAAACAACTTGCATTACGTACGTTGTGGCTGGAACCTGTTGGTGCTGTCTTCGCTGGGTGTGAAGCGCATCAAGGACTCCATGGCTGATGAGACGCTGCTGTGACAAACAATCTGTCTTTATCTCCTCAAATGAAATGCTGCCTACCTGCACCACACCCTGTAAAACAACGCTCTTATGCCTACCCCTGCCAACCATCTCCTTATGCTACCCTACCCTGTAACAGCGTTCTTATGCCCACCCCTGCAGGGCCTGAAGCGCATCAAGGACTCCATGGCTGATGAGACGCTTGATGCGCCAGGCGCACCCGCAGCCTTCGACAAGCTGCTGGCACAGGCCGCAGCTGAGGGCTGGCTGCCAGCAGAGATGGCGGCTTAGGTTGATCGGGGTTGAAACCTTCGACAGACCTTACAGAGCTGTGAGCAGCAAGTTGTGTGCTGCAGCAGAGGGCTGGCTGCCAGCAGAGATGGCGGCTTAGGTTGTCCGGGGCTGGAGTATGGCTGCGAGCTGCTGTAGCTGCCGACATAGCTTCAAGCGCGAGATGTGTGCGGCAGCAGAGGGCTGGCTGCCAGCAGAGATGGCCGCGTAGGATCAAATGGCAGAGATGCTGCCAGTGCGAGCCAGCCACAAGAGTCACAGGCTGCAGCAGAGGGCTGGCTCTGCCAGGATAGATGCGGCGTCGCTGGTATCACGTGAAACAGCAGCAGCAGCATGTACACTAGAGCTTCTGCTGCAGTGCTACTTGTGCCGCATCAGCTTGCTGGGCGCAGGAGCCTCCTAGTAGCACTGCCTGCTCTACAGTGCAGCACAGTTGTCCGTCGCACTGTTGCTGGTAGTGCTGTTGCATGTTCTGTTCTGTGTAAGGCTTAGCGTTGCATGGGGCAATGCTAGGTGCTTACTGGCTCGAGGGTTGCGCTTGGTTGACAACGCATTGGTGCTTGGCTCTGTAGGGTCTGAGCGGTAGCACGTGGTTGGACGTGTTGCTTTCTGCGATGACAGCCGCTTTGAGTCTGCTGGCGTAGCTGGTTAGTTGAATGCAGCTTATGCTGATGGTCAGCAGCACTTCCAACTGTACAATACACCTCGCGGCTGTTAGCTGCTGACTGTAAGACTGCTGGGTTATTGTGGCAGGGCACTTCAGCAGGGTGATTGTCTGCACAGGTTGGCGGTTTGTTGATAGGCTACTGCAGTAGGCATACAATGCGGCAGCATTGACTAATGTTCAACACCCAAGTTGGGTAGTTTCAGGCACTTGGAGACATGCGTGGTTTCGTGCGGTTCAAGACTGGGAGGTGATCTGTAACATACGAAGTTCCAACCAGTGGTGAGTCACCAAGGTTTTGTACAAATCCCCCCCCCCAACAACACCATGAGTACTACTGTAGTATATGTATTTCATTAGTGTTAGAACACATTAGCAATGTCTTTGGTGTGCGAATCGCACCAAGGTGGCTGACCCTCGGCCCGGGCCCGGCAGCCGGCCCGTGAACTGACAGCTGCCATGACACGCGGCATCGGCTCTGAAGCCCCGGCTGTGGCTGGAGTGGCCATATAAGACACACAAGTCATGAGACATCCATATCGCTGCCCTGCCTCTGCCCCTGCCTCTGCCGCTGCCCTGCATCGTGGTTATCACCAGGTCTCGGGAAGGGACCTGTGTGGGCCAACGTACAGGCCCCAGGTTTCCACCGTTCTCGTTATTTCAGGCTAGTCCTGGGCTGCGAGAGTCGGAATGGCGAGCAGAGGCGGGCCACCGGCCGGGCTTCTTAAGTCACTCTGGCTGCCTGGCTTTGCGTCTGTTGAGCTATGATATGAACGCTTCATGCCGTGCGAGTCTATGGGAGTGGTTGCGGGTCGTTTTGATGCATGCATGTGTTGATGACACCGGAAGTGAGGGCCTCCCCGTGGTGGTGTCGCGCAACTCCCCTGCGACAGCAGGAGAGGCTAATCTACCTCACACATTTGTTTTTGTTGAATGTGATGGTGTGATGGTCTACTGCTTGCCTACTCAAGCATTATGTGGCAACACAGGCATCCCGCATCCCTGGGGCCCCTGTCTCATTATACTCATACTATGCCAGCAGGAGTCCCGCTGACACCGTGTGCAAGTGCGTGCAACTTGCAGCTTCCAGGCATTCATTCCTGCAAAGCCTTTGCAGCTCCAGTGCTCGTCTCCAGCAGCAGGCATTGCAGCACTCCAGCAGACCCAAGGGCGTCAGTCAACCCTGGGCAACCCTCAAACAATGTCACGCCATGTACTGTTACATCGACGAATAGAGCACCGCGCATCTTATCCCAGACTCAGCCTGGCAGGCCAGATTGAACGCAGCAGCACATGAGCTGTTACACATGCCCATATGGGCGCTGCAGCAGCACATGCCGCCTCCCACCTGCCCTGCAGATGTCGTGGCAGTCACTGCACCGCTAGTAAGCGACAACCGTGCACACACGTGCATAACAATCCGATTTGGCAAATGATGCTACTAGCTATGATAGCAGGCCTAGGGTCCTGCATGCACATGCGTGTAAGTCGCTACAACGCCATAAGTGCGCACACTGTCGTGGCACGCGCAGCCGGCCCCAGTTTCAAACAAGTGACAATCAAGTGACAACCAACACCAAGCCCTAGCCCAGTCAGCCCCCGTCAGCACGAAATGCCCCGCACCCAACCACCAAGAAGTCTGAAGACTGAAGGGTGCAGCCATCCTCAGCAGCAGAGTCTGCCGTGAACTGCTGCCAACCGACCTGAATGTATGCTGCAGGTCGAGACAACGCTGTTAACAGGCTGGCCTGTACAATCCAGACAACTGCCGTACTTGATAACCGTGAGACGCGTGTCACCAGCAACTGCTACTTGTGTGCAGCACCGTGCATTGAATGCCAGGTAAGCAGTGAGCAATCGAGCACGGCCTGCTCCATAGCCAGCCACCAACCAATCAAACTGCCAGACATCCTGCTGTCATCATACTGAACCGCCACGAGTATCCATACCATGTGCTGAGCATATTCACGTTGATTTGTGAACATGTTAGCACCGCATGTGTCAAACCAACCGCCCACACAAAGCCATTAAACCACGCCTGTCATGCAAGGACTCCATCACTCATGATCAGGGCTCTGCTTCCGTGATGTGGCCCTTGACTGTACACTTGCCGCGGCTGCAAAACAAGCCATTTCTTCTGCATCAAACCGTAATACAAGCACAGCTGATTACAAGAAAGCCTCCTGACCATATTAAAACACCCTATCATGCCTGACCCTACTAAAGCATGCATTGCCTGCCTGTTTACCATACCTCTCTAGCATTCCTGTGTAGCTGGCATCCAAAAGCACCAGCAGCACATTATGCGCAGCAGCTGAGCAGAACCCTCAAACACAAGTGCATCACGTGGTGCTATCTCCAACAGATCAACAGCACATCCACATCAACTCTTCTTGATCAGGAAGTCCGGTAGATCTGTCACAGACTCCACACTGCTCTTGTTCCACCACGCGCCCTCCAAGCCGTCATATGACAACCCCTCGTCCAACACACTGTGCCCGCTGCCAACTGTAGCACCCACGCGCAGCACATCGCTGCTGCAGCTGCTGCCAACATACGCACCAGCACCAGCCGCCGCACCCTGCTGCTGCTGCTGCTGCTGCGGTGGCGGCTGCAGCAGCAGATCAAAGGGATCTGGCTCCGCCCCGCCTCCTGTCAGAACCCTAGGATCTAAACCTGCTGAAACCTGCCCTACTCCGTCGTGCATAGGCTGATCCCACATCTCAGCGAGCCCCATGCTGCTGCCACCATTATCTGCTGCGTTAACCCCAGTCACTGGTGCCGCATGTACTGCTGCTGCTGCTGCTGCTGGTGGTGCCTTGGATGACACTGCCGCTACTGCTGGAGTGTTGCTGCTGCTTTTGCCAGCCGCTAAACGCGCGGCAGCTCCAAGCTGTTGATACTCCTGATCGCTTGGGCAAGCACAGCTTGTCACGCCACCAGCAGCCTTTAGCAAATGCACCTGCTGTAGCGCATTCTCCAGCAGTAGCTGCACCTCTTTGCCGCGCAGCAGCAGCTGCTGCTGCTGCTCGCTGCGGCTGTAACGAGACTCTAGGCCTGACACGAGCTGCAGCAGTGAACCCACGTCATCTATCCCCTCAGCACCTGCTGCTGTTGTTGCTGCATCGCCGTTCAAGCTAGCTGCAGGCTCCTCAAGCAAGCATGCAAGCTCTGCAGGCAGCTGCTGCTGCTGCTTGCCCTGCTGGCTGCTTGATGCAGCTGCTGCGGCTTTCTTGACCAGCTGCAGCAGCAGCAGAAGCCGCTGCTTTGTGTCAGCTAGCTCTTCTTGTAGTGCCTGCTTCTCACTCACAGCCTTCAGCAGTTCAAAACCCACTGATCCTTCAGCCTCCCCATCACCTTGTTGCTGGTGCTGCTGCTTGGTCCGCAGCTGGCTACTGCTGTCTTTTGTGCCATCCCCAGTCTGAGATGTGTCCTGCTTGCCCTCTGCTCCTTGCTGTGGCGCGACATTAGCCTCATAACCTTGTCTATCTGGCAAACGCAGCTGTACGGCACCCGCATCGGCATTGTCTGCTGTTACTGCATCTGTACTCCCTTGCTCCGTGCTGCTGCCAGCTGCTGCTGCAGCAGCAGCAGTTTCCTGCTCCTGCAGCTGCCCTTGCAACTGCTTCAGCTGCTGCTGCAGCTCAGCAACTTCAGCAGCAGCTGCCGCAGCAGCTGCCCGAGCCTCCGCAAGCTCTGCCTCAGCAGCTGCTGCACGCTCAGCTGCCGCTGCTGTGGCTGCAGCACTAGCTCCCTCACCAACATCAACGGCTGTTCCCGCCTGCTCCTCCTGCTGCAATGTCGCTACGGCCGCAACCCTTGCTGCTTCTGCCTGCTGCAGCTGCCCCCGTAAGCTTCCCAACTCACCCCTCAACGCTTCTAGCTGCTCACAAACCTCATCCCGCTGTGCAGATGCTGACTCAGCAACCTGCTGCGCATCCTGCAAGGCAGCACGTGCCGCAACCAGCTCCCGCTGCTGCTGCAGCAGCTGCTCAGACGCCGCAGCATGGACCCCCCCCTGCTCCTGCTGCTGCTGCGACTGCAGCTGCACTGTCAGCAGCTCCTGCTCGCGTTGCAGATCTTTTATTTGTGCTTCGCGTGCTAGCAGGTCCTCCTGTGCGTCCATCAGCGCTGTTTGGCTCTGCTGCAGCCAATTCTTGAGCTGCACAATGCTCTGCTGGTCTGGCGTCATCAAAGAGGACCGCTGAGTCAGCTGCTGCTGCTGCCGCATGCCACGCACGGGCGTCACAAGCCCTGCCTCACCTGCCTCACCCGCAGCTGCTGCTGCAGCGTCTGCATCACTGGCAAACGCAGACGCAGCAGCAGCACCAAAACCGGCACCTGCAAGAGGGCTGCCAGCAGCATCTGCTTCCATCCCAGGCATCTCAAAGTCCAGATCTGCAACAGCAGACTCCACATTGCCATGCCGCCGCCGGCCCCTGTTGCCCGGCAGGCTAGCAGACAGGCGTCCGAGCGCCTCTTCCGCCTCTAACAACCTTTCCTGCAAGCCCTGGATCTCTGCTTGCGCCTGCTGCTCAGAGCTCCGCAGCTGCTGCATGTCTGCTGCTTTCAGTTGCTGCAGCTCTGCCTGTGCAGCGTGTAGGTCTGCACGTGCTGCTGCGAGCTCTGTGCAGCTGTCTGCTAGCTGCTGCTGCAGCTGCTGCTGGCTCTGCTGGGCCTGCTGCAGCTGCTGTTGCAGCTGCTGCTGCTCGGGCTGCTGCTGTGGGGCTGCTGCGTGTGCCGCGGATATGCCTGCTAGCAGCTGCCTTGTCTTTACCTGCTTTGCTGAGATGGTGGCTAGCAGCAACCTGCACTTGAGCAGTAGAAGTGCATGGTGACATGTTGGGCTTCATGCCTTGCAGGACATGTCGAGCAGCAGCTAGCTGCTTGACTTGCAAATAGCGAGAGTACACCCGGACTTATCCCATGCACCACATTACTGCAGGCACACTGCAGCCTTGCTTGCAGCATTACAACATGCGCAGAAGCAACCACCACCTACAATAGCACCGCACCATGCATCATCATCGCTGTGCAGCCGACAAACTATAAGTTGTATCTTACCTGATGCTTGCGTTGGCTTCCCCTTGTGCCGCCCCATGCTGCTGCAGCAGCTGCCCTAGGCATGCAACGCGCTCACACACTGGCAGAAGTGACGGGTCAGTGTCACTGCTGGCGCTGCGCTGCAAATTGCCGTGCTGCTGGCGTGCGTGCTTGACTGGCTGCGGTTGAGCACTGGCTGTCGGGATCTGGCTGCTTTGCAACTGATTGGTTGGCTGATCATGCTGCCGCTGCTCATGCGAAGGCTGTTCCTGCAAGCTATGGTCTTGCATGACTGTCACCTGCTGCTGCTGCTGGGTTGGTGCCTGTTGCTGGCTAGCCTGCGAGTCGTGGTGTTGGTCATATCCTGGGGATACGAATCCTTGAAATGGGTCACCGCCTGTAGCTGCAGCTTCCGTGGGCTGTCCTACGTTGGCAGCGGAGCTCCACAAGTCCAACTCATCTACTGCTGCTGCTGCTCCTGCGCCTGGGATGCTGCCCTCCTGCTGCAGCTGATGCATTCCAGACGCTGTTGAGTTCCCCTGGACTGCACCAGCGGCTGGGGGAGCCAGCAAGTCATCGAAATCTATGAGACTTGCCTGCATCTGTTGCTGTGTTCGAGCTGCTGCTGCCTGCTGTGCTAGGGTGCTGCACGCTAAATCTGAGTTCTGACTATAACGAATGTGTTCTGCAAGCAGCTAGCACGGCTAATGCGGGCTTGAGGTAGCACGGCGAAGGAGCTTTTGCCTGCCCAACTCCGCACGCCCTGGCAACACCGTACAACGACTGCTGTATCATATGAAACATAATATTGGTGTATAACTACTCGCAAAGCACTGCCATTCAGAAGCATCCCAGGTTGTACTTCGCCAGATGCACCTCAAGCAGCCTGTCAGCGCTGAGAATGTTCAGGAAAACGTGCGACGTCTTACATTTTCTGCAAGTGTAAGCCTCCATGGAGAGGGCAGTGGACTGAGCATCATGATGTGAGTGCCAAGGTATGTCATGCCGCGTTTTTGGCGAGCTCCCCTGCAAACTACAGTGTAGCACGCACTAAGTGCGTGATTTGAGAGGACAGTATTATTCAACAGCTTCAAGATGGCTCCAGGAAAAGGAACACGACTGCACAGTGCAAATTCTCAGTTTCCAACTGTAGGCTATGCACTCATGGGCTCACCCGTGATCAGCCAAAATGCTTTCAGTGCAGTCCTCAAGTACTGATCAGGAACATGCAGGACGATCGCCTCCCGATCAAGGCCGATTTGCAGTGCGCAGGCTCGCCGCATGTACACCTGACACGTGGCACACCCTCAAATTCAATCAAACGATGGACGCGCTGATTGTTTGATGATGCTTCACTTACTTCTGCCTTGTGCTGCTTAAAGTTTTTTTTGGATTATTCAACGTCATTGCTCAGGCAAAACACCAACATAGAGACCCTAAATTACTGAACTGGGCGCCATTTTACAGTGAGGCATGTGAGACTCCTGCAAGACTACAGATCAGGATCAGGATGGGGCGAATATCAGCAGGAAAATACCATCGAGACGGGTTTGAGTTGTTCTCCCTTCACCAAAGCCCAAGATGAGTGCAAGCGACGCAGGCATGGCAAGCATGTACTCGCCACAGACACACAAGTGCACATAATAGCAGGGTGCAGGAGTTGGGTGACGTCACCGGCCATTCCCGTCAGTGGCTCAGACCCTTCACTGCAAGGCATGCGCGTGTTACCTAAGAGGACTTGTGTGACCATATCAGGGTGAGACAAGTCCATTCAAAGTATGATGTTCTGTGCGTCCAAGTTTTAGATTGATGGCTGACTGGTCTTGCAACAGCCTGCACCGCACCGGGTGCTGCAACTCACCCATCATAAACACATGCCTACTGCATCAGCCTCCTGAGTTTACTTGGTGGCGTTTCAAAAATCAGGGGCGGTCCAACACCCAAATCGTGAAGAGAAGGCGGATGTGCCAGCAGTGCTTTTGCAGCGCAGCGCAACATGCACTTGATTTAGCGCCTGGCGCTGGTGCACTACAGTCACCAGCATGTCCAGTCAGGGCAGGCGTCATGTCCAGGCACGTGTTGCGCAAATGGAGAAGACATGTGACATGTTCAGTCGGCACGTGCCCTGCAACTGATTGAAGTGATTTCCCACTTCTCACTCAGCATCAGATTCTGCATCCACAGTTTGGACTGGGGTACAATGGCCGTCATGACAGCGGTGCTTGCGCATGGCAACCAGCCTGGCAGGCTTCATTGTCACAACTGAAGTTGTATACTGCTTGGGCTGTTGGCTTTCTTGACTGGCGTTCTTGCTGCACGTCAGCCACTAGGTTCTAAGCAAGGATACAAACTGCACAGCGCTAGCGTGGCAGCCGCTGTGTGGCGGGGACTGGGACTCAACATCAGGCTGGCAGGCAGCTGCCAGGCAGCCGCTGTGATGGTTTGGAGTCCAGCCAATCGGCAAGGAGGTGAAGGTTGAGGTGACCGTCCGACGGCCCAGTGACGGGGCCCGGAAGCCCGTGAAGCGCTGTTAGTGAAGTTCAGCGCCACGTTTCCCATTCAAATAAAAAGGGGATGCAGTTTTAACATCCTTTGTACAGTAGCATTGCGCGCACAAGCAAGTTGCCGTCAGCCTAGGCAGCAGTGCAGGCCTGCAGCTGTTTGATCAACTTCCAATTGACCAACATTATGGTACCAGTCCCATTGGCTTATAGCCGCCGCTCCCACAACTATACTTGCAAACAATGGTGGTGTGCTTGATCAGTTTGTTGATTTGATGCGTCAGGGGCCCAGCGCGACACTGACGTGAATAATGCTGGCGCCAACAGGTACCTCCGCCATGCGCGAGCACACACAGCAGCTGGGACGGTATGTTCAAAAGCCTTGCATTTCAACAAAGAAATTGCTTGAAGCAGCCTGCGAACGCCTCGGGGTTTGGGTCCTGCTTTGACAAGTGATATCAGGTGAGCAGGTTGGACGCTCACCAACCCCAGCACACTCCTCCACAGCACCCGCGCCTCAACACATCATCAAGTAGATAAGATCAACGGATCTGGTCTTCTGCGTGCTTGCACCCAGTGACTTTGTTCCCTAGTCCACACCTGGGGCTCTGCGTTATCTTAAAGACGTATTGAGCCACTAATTATAATATATCACACGGCAAAAGGCAAACTGGGACGTAGGAGAGGCCAGTTGCTTGGGGAGACGTCAGCACTACTTTCGGCACGCAAGCTGCTTCATGTCTACCAGGTAAGAAACGATCACCAATCAACTTAGTATGTATCACTGGCAGTGCGCCCATAACTCGGCTCGTTCGGGGTGAGCGTTCACCAGTGTCTGACTGTGGCTTTTCTCGTCCTCGACGCTCGCAGGGCTCTGGCTGTCCAAACAAACGGACTTGTGACCGCCAGTGGTACAAAATGTAGCGTGCTGAGGCTCTGTTGGGGTGATGGAGTAAGGCTTAGGGCGGGCCACACGCGGCAAGCACCTTGTAGCAACGGCTACGTGCTGGGTGCAGCCCGGCGCAGTTACAGAGCTGTTGCCAGGTCGTTGTCAGAGCAGCACGATAGTGATGCTCGTGCAGCCGGGCACGAAGCGCCCTCAGCAGCAGTAGCAGGCGAGCCCACTGCTGCTGCCCTGCCCACAGGATGGGGTTCTACTATCCTGCAGCAGCAGCTGCCACCAGAGCACTCACTGCAGCAGCTCCTGCAGCCTCTGTTGCAACAAACAACCACACCACAAGGCGCAAGTACAGTGCCAGGCGATGATGTGGCCACAATTGCTGCAGCGAGCACCTCTCTGGCCACTGTTGGCAGCAGCAGCACTGTGCCAGGCTCCCCAACAGCGTCGTCAGCTGCAAGCAGTGCATTCAGTGACAGTGACACAGCAGAGGCGGTAGCTGAGCCCATTGATGTGCAAGCTACAGAGCTGCCTCCGTGTGCAGCCAGTGCCATGCTTACCCTGGCAGTCCCATCAGCAGCAGAAGCAACGCCAGCAGCAGCAGAAGCAACGCCAGCAGCAGCACCGGCAGCAGCGCCCGTCACAGCCAAGAAGAACCGCGACTGGGTCAAGGTGGTTGGCGTGTGTGCATTCGCTGCCATGCTGTGCTACCTGGACCGCACCAACATCAGCACAGCAATTGTGCCGATGGCAGAGCAGTTTGGCTGGAACAAGCAGTTCTGTGGCGCGGTGCTGTCAGCGTTCTTTGCAGGATACGGCGCCACACAGGTGCTGGGCGGGCAGTGGTCAGACAAGTATGGCGGCAGTGCAGTGCTCGCAGGAGGCCTGGCGCTGTGGTCGGTTGCGACAGCACTGACGCCGTTTGCAGCAGCTTGGGGCACTGTGCCGTTGCTGGTAGCACGGGCGTTGCTAGGAATGGGCCAGGTAAGACTTCGAAGTGTGACTGCTGCTGTTTCGCTGATGCTGTTTGTGCTGTGCTGTGGTTGCATTTGGCCTAGCGCTGCTGCATTGACACTCACACCAACATTACCGCTACTAATGGTGCTGACACAACAGGTGTGTGCTGCCTTGTCCAGGCAGGTTGCCGAGGCCAGCCATATTGAATGTGCAGTCAACACCAGTCGCTGTTCTCAATCCGCTGCACATCGGATTAGGCAACAACTGGTGTTATCTGTACAGTGTAGATACGGCTGACTCACGCAACGTGGACAAGGCAGTGCATGCATCACTGACAACAGCAGCGCGGTACCTATACGCAGTGGCTTGAGTGGCATTAGCTGACATCCACCCATCTGCTGTGCTGCCCTGCCGCAGGGGGTTGCGTTTCCAGCTATGCACGCACTGCTGGCAAAGAACGTACCACACAACGTGAGCTGCTCGCCTTCATGCCGTGTCATCACCTGTAGCTGCCATCATCAAGCACATTGCCAGGACCCCAGCAGTACGCTTGTGCGTCCTGTGCCATGTCTGTATGTGCGTCACTTGTCAGTGTTGCGTGTACAACCCCCAGCCTGCGCAACTGCTTTCGCGCATTCTGTCTGTATGCACAGCCGCATCTGCTCATGCTGGTCTACATTACACACACCTGCAGGTGCGCTCTGGGGCCATCGGCATCATCATGGCCTGTGCACACTGCGGCACAGCGCTAGGCTTTGGCGCCAGTCCAGCCATCATTGATGCAATGGGCTGGGGATGGACCTACTACCTCTTTGGTGGTGCAGCGCTGCTGTGGCTGCCCTTCTGGCTCAACATGGGCAAGAAGAAGGCGCAGGCAGCAGCCAAGGCAGCAGCGGCAGCAGCAGCGCTGCAGGCACAGCAGCTGCAGCAGCGCGCGGCGGCCGCCAGCGCGCATATCATGCACAGCGGCGGCAATGTATGGGCGCAGGTTGGCAGCAGCATGGCGACTGCAGGGGGGGCTGCAGCGCTGTGCAGTGCCGCAACCGTGCAGGATGCAGTGATGCCTGCAGTACGGGACACTCCTGCAGGAACCAGCAGGAGCGCACACCCGCTGCTAGATGCCATTGAGCAGCAGCATGACCAGCAGCAGCAGCAGGCGCTGCTGCAGCAGCGCGCAGCAGCAGCAGCCACATCCAGCAGCAGCAAAAGCAGCAGCAGCAAGGACAGCAGCAGCAGCAACCCGAACGTGGGCTTCTGGCCGCTGATGCGGCGCAAGGAGGTCTGGGCCATTGCGGTTGCGCAGTACTCGGCAGGCTGGGGCTTCTACGGGCTGCTTGCATGGCTGCCTTCGTTCTTCATTGAGCACTGCGGGCTGCAGCTGAGTCAGCTGGGGGGATTCACACTGGCGCCATACCTGCTGCAGGCAGTTGTGGGTGCAAGTGCTGGCATCTTGGCTGACAATCTGATCGTGCAGAGGAACTGGGGCATCCGTGATGTCCGCGTGCTGATGCAGGTATGTGTTGAGTCACTTGCGCTGGTGCGGGTTGCGAGTCACTGAATTGGCTGCTTTCTGCACAGCAGCTGCTGTCATTCCCCACAGTGGCACGGCGTACGAGACAGCATGCTCCTGCAAGCTACCCGCAGAGGGGCCTGTGTGCTGGTTGCCTAAACTCACGCACATACATGTATGCTTGCTGTGCTGCAGGTTGCTGGCATGCTGGGCCCTGCTGCCTGCCTGTTCGCTGCTGCGTCTCCGATCAGTGCGCACTCGCCGTACCTGGCAACTGGCTTGATCACCGTGGCCATGGGCATGTCTGCCCTCACATGCAGTGAGTAACTACCGACTCCTCCACAGTAAATAAAATGGCGTCATGTGCCGCAACTGTCATGCAATTTTCGGCACTGCTGCAGCGAAGCATAGCCTTTGTAGGACGCATTGCATCATGCTGCTCCTCAAGTAAATGATAGATCATTCTATGCTACTTTGCTGCCGAGCTCTGCATGCTGTGAATACTGTTGTTGGTGGGCTGACGGGTCATGTCAAGGCTGTTCTTTCACTGCAATCGTGTGCACATGCATCTCTCACTGCTGCAGGCGGTGTGTCTGCCAGCCATCTCGACATTGCACCTCGCCACGCTGGTGTAGTGTTTGGCGTTGGCAATACAGCAGGCACGCTGGCAGGCCTCGTGGCAGGTGAGGATGCGGCAGCAGATGCTTCCTGTCTAGGGTAGCTCACCCCATCATGCTGCTGCTTGTGCTGTTCGCTGCTGCCAACAGTGCCTGCAAGAAAGTGGCTAGCTGTAGACTGCAGGCATGTGTTGTCTTGGCTTGTACGAAGAGACTAATCACGCTACAAATGCTGGACAGACAGGCAACAGCTGACGTGTTTTCCGTGTATACGTAGCTCATCCCATCTTGCTGCTGCTTGCACTGTCTGCTGCTGCTGTGAACAGTGCCTGGCCTGGGCTACGTGTTGCAGCACACCGGCAACTGGTCGATTGCATTTGGGCTCGCCGCTGCGCACAATGTGGTGGGTGCAGCGCTCTGGGCCAAGTGGGTGGGTGACAAGCCCCTACCAGAGGACGGTGGCGAGCCAGAGTTTGGCACTGTTGGAACTCCTGCAGGAGAGATGAAGCTGAGCGCAGCATGAGGAGGTATGCCAAGCGGCTGGTGATGGCGAAGCGCGGGTCATCTGTTGTCACATACCTGATGGAATTGCTGAACATGCGAACCGCCGGAACATGGCAACATAGGTGTTTGGCAAAGTGGCTCCATTGCCTTGCCAACGTTGGTGTTATTGAGCACCCGTGTGCGTGAGCTTGGTGCGGGACAAAATGGCATGTTTACATGTGATTCCATAGCTGTGAGTTGCTCATGATGGTGACGGTAGCCTGCCCAGCTGCCTGGAATTAGACACTTCAAGCCCTTGTGTAGTGGTTCTGCGTCATGTGTGTTTGCTTTCACTAGCCTCCAAGCATTGTTCCTGCAGCAGTGAGATGCAGAAGTGCGTGCCATCTCCTGCAAGCATGTTGAAAGGTATGACATGTTTTCGGGATTGGTTGGTTGTTCAAGGGGTTGCTGCTGAACGGCTGTTATGCCGAGGTGGTGATAGGCGCATCTAGTACGGTGCTGTGCATCGGCGGCATGCATGGCTGTGGCAGCAGTGCGGGTCGCCCCGCTTGCACGCTGGCAGTTGCATCATCGTTGCGTCAGGTGGAATGTTGGGCATGCATGCAGGTTGCTGCTGTGTACGCAGTGTGTTGCTGCTGCTGCCTTGTGTTGCTGAGCGGGTGCAGGAATGCACCAGTTTGATGCTGCTTATGAGCATTTCGGCTGACCATGTGTGCAGTTTGCACCCAGTACGGGGAACTGCACGCAGCAGTGGTCAACTGCTGGATCTATGGTGCGGGTGGTGTGCTATGAATGTCAGACGTGCGGTTGCAGGCTTGTCATTGCAACCACATAATGCACCAGCACCGGCACAGAATGCCTAGCATTTCCAAGCACTGCTCTGCACATATACGAGAGGTGTTGCACACGTGGTGAAGCACAGTTGTACTGCATGCATGCCAGTTACACTGCCATGGCATCTGCTGGCACATGCAGTCTACTGCTGCTGAGGCGCACGTATGTGCTGTTGTGTATATGGAACCCTGTGTGGATGCACTGGAGTATGCTGTCAGCTATTGCGCTGAAACTTGCAGGAGGTTGAGCGGTGCAATGGATGGTAGCAATGAGTGGATGCAGGGTGGTGATGGTGGCAATGAGAGTGGTTTTGGCGGGCAGTGGTGTGCATGCTGGGCCGTCTTATTGGTGACGCGTTTGTGAAGAATCTAGAGCGGTTACAAGTGACAGCAGCATCGGTGTGTTACGCGGCAGGGTGGTCGCACTGTCAAGTGCACTTTCCTCTCGCAACCTGGGCACACACTCGTTCAAATTGTAGCTGCTGCCTGCGAGAGCAGGCTTGCAGCTGCAGCAAGTCGCTGGCCATGTGTATGAGGCGCTGTGGTGGGGTGTGCTGCGTAGTGTGCTGGCAAAGTGCACGTGTACGCCTGTCGTGAAGACGGCTGCAAATGATGGCGCGCATGTGCACTGTATGTCCAGTGCTGCTGAGGGGTGCCTGGTGAGGGGTTGGGTGCATAGAGCGTTAATCATCAGGGGCTACAGGCCCCTGAAGAACATCAACTGTTGAGCGTACATTGCTGTCAAGCTCTGAAGATTTGTTGTGAGGTCTGGAGGGCACTTTTGGGCGGCTGTTGTGCTGGCTATGTGGCGCCTGCTGCTAGGGCTCGTGCTGTGTGTGCAGTTGTGACTGTCAGCAGCAGCGCTGGTGTTTGTGGGTGCTTGCGACAGCCTGTGCTGTGGTGAGGTGTGGGAGTTTGGCCCCAGAATGTTTGAAACTAGGGACGGCATCGTCTGCCTTGGGTCGTGCCTGCCTGCTGTGTTGTGATTGTAGCCTGACAACCTTTTTCTCAGCCCGCTTTGTGCGTTTGCTGTGTGAGCGGCGCACGAGGTACGGGTCTGAAGCACACTCAGCAGGTGGGGTAGTGAGCATGGCCAGTAGCAAGGCAGCGATGCTTGCATCATTGTATTGGTTCAACGCAGCTGGCAGCGGCAAGCGCTGCGGCTGTTTGTATACGCATACTTTGTTGGCTGGAGCGGTGTTGGGCTCCGCAAACTGTTTGCCTTGACCCACATTGTGCACTATGGGTGGATGGGTGGCCTTCTGTTGGGTTCTGTTCCTGCAAGCAATCCTGCAAGCATCATCAGCAGCAGATGATGCGCAGATTGCTGGCTGCATGCGGCAGTTACATGCGCTTTGAACAAGTTTCAGCAGAGAACAGGGCTGCAAAAGGCCGCAGGGTGGATTGAAGCATCTCCGCATGGTGAACCATCCCTCTCTTGTGTGGTGGATCGACTATATTTGACCCCCGATTGGCAAGATGGGTTTTACGTTTCTTGGGCCGTGATGTGCTTTGGCTAGCATGCTGGTTTGTGTTGGGCATACAGATCTAGCAGCTGCTGCGTGTTCACCAGGCATATTGGGAATAACGTGGGCCAGTTGGATTGCGAACTTGCTGGCTGGCGCCATTACAGCTGGACAGCGCTAGCACATGATCCAGGATGAGCAGTGGTATAGGCCTCGACTTTGCTCGTGTCTCATGCTGCTCAGTGCTTGGGTGTTTGGTTGAACGGGTGTCGGGTGGGTCCGCTTGGATCAGCAGATGTAGTGGGCATTGCCACATGCTGTTGGTTGGGCATCTTGACACAGCGCAGAGGATTGCTCCTGTGACTTGTGTGTGACAGGGGTTTAGGCACTGCTGGGAGGAGGCACGCTGGATGATGCACTGCTTACTGCTGACTATTCCTTTTGACGAGCGTGGTGGTGCGAGTGCAGCCAATTGAAGCCGTAACGGCATGCACATACGTATTTTGAAAGAGCGCTCAGGGCCATCATGCAGTTTTGAGCATGGTGAATGAGCAACTAAGCTGTACATATGCAGTGTCAGTGGGCTTGAACATGGTGCACAGCGTGTGTGTATATGCGTGGTGTGCAGATGGTTCACTTGCGGCAAGCTGTGCCTGCAGGCATGCTAGCGACCGTCGTCTCTGTGAAAGAGAAGCGTGCGAGGTCGCTGCGTGGTGCTGCACTGCTTCATGGTGTTGTGTCATGGTGCTCAACCAGGCTTGGTAATCACCCAAACGAGAAGTACCATGCAATTAGTTACGTGTGCCTGCGAATCAACGTGGATGAGGTGCATGAGGATGAAAATGCTGATCTCAAGAGTTCAAACAGTGTCTGGCAGTGGCACTGGGGTCATGCCAACTAAACCACAATCTGTGTCAGCCAGCTCTCGTGTGGCACATCGCTCGGCCAAAGAGTCTCGAAGGGCTAGACTCGAAACATCACTGCGGCATGAGCTTTACATAACCTTTCGCATAGCACCGGTTGAGCACTTCTTTACTCGCTGCATATCGACGGCCGCAAGCACGGAAACAACAAGTATGAAGAACACTTGAAATTTTGTTTGTTTACCTGCTCATGGCAGAAGCTGGTCCCTGTGCCTGCGGTGACACGCAAGCTCTGGCGTCCCAAAGCAGCAGCGGCACTGCCCCACGCCGACTGTCTTCAGGCAGCGGCCAGCTGTTTCCAGCATGCAGTCCTCGAAGCAGTCTGTCAGGGGACGAGACGGACTGGACATTCATGGAGGAGAAGATACTCAGGGTGCGCGCCAGTGAAAGCGGGAAGCAGCAAGCAGAAGTTTGAAGAATGCTCTGAGGCAGCGTACGCCAAGGTTACCATCTATAGTACAATGATTGTCTGTTCGTGGTGGTTGCATGGGCATATGGATGCCCCAGATGGCAGTTTCGAGCCAGCAGCAGCCATGCAGCTGTGCAGCACTGCATGCAGTCAGAGCACTACTGCCTCTGGCATTCCTCTACGCCCTCAGTGTATCTCACCCTTGTTAACAAACCACTGCCTCTCTACACTGGTTAACTTCCACATGTTCTTGCACCTTTTGTTCAACAGGACGTCTCCAGGTGGCTATCACCTGCTGACCTGCGGCGAGCGCGCCTGGTCTGCAAGTCGTGGCTTGCAGCGCTGGCCACCCTCAGCACAAAAGCGACATCTCCTCCAGAAGCCAGCACTGTCACCAAATGGCGGGCACAGCTGGAGAACATGGTACTGGCGCTGCCCTGCTTGCAGGAACTGACCATCGGCAGCAAGCTGTCCAGCGTGGGTGCACAGCAGCTTGGGGTGCTGGCAGGCGCGCACCAGCTGCGCTGCATACACATTCCGTATGGCCAGGCTTTGCAGGACAGGTCGCTGCAGGTAAGAGGGAGGGGGGACCAGCAGCAATGCGGCGCAGTCGCCGAGTTTTGGCTGCGCAGCTGCACGGCGCAGAAGCAGCATGCGGAAGCAAGCAGACAGTGCATCGCCAACACCTGCCATCTGGGTTGCACATCTGCCAACTGCCGTTGGGTTTTGCCAAACCTGCTTGAACATGCAGGACACTGATGCTTGTTGTAGCAACAGTGTACGCTTCATTCCTGCTGGTTTACAGGCGCTGCACCCCATGGCACCTTCGCTCAAGGAGCTGCGCATCCGGGGCGCTGCTAGCTTGTCTCAGCGGGCGCTGCTGCTGCTGAGCGTGCTAAGCAACCTGGAAACGCTGGAGCTCAAGAACTGCGGCAAGGTCAGCTGGGCAGAGCTGAAGGACGCTTGGCGCACTGCGTGCCAAGCATATGAGGCGCAAGCATCAGAAGCAGCGAGCCCGACAGCGCTAGCCCTAGCAGCAAGCTACAGCATGGCTAGCAAGATTGGCGGCTGGCTGCCAGGTGGTGGGCGGCTGTTCCGGACCTCTAGCCCTTGCAGCAGCAGCATCCAGTCTGCTGTGCTGGCGAAGCAGAAGTCAGGCGGGGGTGGCTTGCTGTCGCTGCTGGCGCGCAAGAGCCAGGCGGGAGCTACAGCAGCAGCCGCAGGAGTGCAGCTGGGGAGTGGTGCAGTGGGGAATGGCCGCAGCAGCTCGGGTGGCGGCTCGCAGGAGTCTGGGGCAGTGCGGAAGCTGCTGTATAGGAAGCAGAAGCAACGGGCAGCTGCTGCAGGCCAGCAGGGGGATTTGATGGCAGCAGCAGCAGCAGGACAGGGAGCAGTGACTGATGAGCCCCTGCTTATTGCATGCGGGCCTGAAGATGCAGAGAACAAAACTGTTAGCTTCGACAGCAGTGTAGACAGTAGCAGTGCCAGCAACGTTGACAGTAGCGACAGCAGCAGCTGCAGTCAGCAGTGGGGAGCGCAGCAGGAACCAGCAACAGGAGGTTGGAGCATTGGATCATCAACCAGCCAGTCAGGCTCGCCCTTTGCAAGCTCGACATCGGCACTGTACAAGGTTGGCAGTCTCGTGTGGCAGGGCACCACAGCAGCCGCGGCTGCACTCAGCAGCGGCAGCTCCATTGCTAGGCAGAGCTCCGCAGTGCACTCGGCGTTGCAGGCGTACATAGCAGAGGCAGAAGCTGCAGCGGAGTTATGCCCTGGCAGCAACAGCAGCGCAGCCGGCCAGTTGAGCAGCGCCACTGCAGCACCAGCTGTCAGCGTAGTAGCACCGCAGGACCACCAGCACGCTCCAGCCGGCCCCCACCCTGCTGCAAATGCCAGCAACAGCAGTAGCAGCAACACCAGTAGCAGCAGCAGCAGGTTCAGTCCAAACAGGAGGCGGCCGTCTGCCTCTGACAAGCCGCTGCCAGCAATGCCGTTCACGAAGCTGCAGTACCTCAGCTTCACGTGCTCAGACGTCACGCTGAAGAACCCAGCTGGGGAGCTGGCTGCACTGGCATCGCTCACCAGCCTCACTTGCCTGGAGATGGGCAAATGCAAGCTACCTGACAGCGTGCTGTGGCAGCTGACGAGCCTGACACGCTTGCGCAAGTTGAAGCTGAGCGGGCTGTGGTCCATGGGCAATGAGGGCATCGCTGAGCTGGCCAGGCTCTCAACGCTCAAGAGCTTGGCGCTGTCTGAGGCGATGCAGGCAACTGCTGCTGGCCTGCTGGCGCTGAGTCAGCTGACAGGCCTGACAGGGCTGTCGCTGGGTCTGACGCAGGACCTAGGCCCTGGGGCAGTAGCCAGGGTGGTGGCGAGCTTGCCAGGGCTGCAGTGTGCAGAGGTGACCGCGTCGTGCTGGTGTGATGTGGATTGTGAGCTGCTAGCGCAGGTGGCAGCTCCGCCAAATCTAGTTGCAGCGGCGGCGGCTGCAGCAGTAGCAGCGCAGCAACAGCCGCCCGTGATGCTGTGGAATGTGCAGAGTGCAGCGGCGTCGATGAGCCGCAGCAGCAGTAGCAAACTGCTGCATGCGCAGCTGCCGCAGAGCGCCAGCAGCAGCCGCAGCAACAGCAGCTTGAACCTGCGCGTGCCTAGCTTTGGTAGCACGCACAGCTTTGGCAGCTTCAGCAACTACAGCCTAGCAGCTGGCGGCAGCGGCAGCAGCGCGCAGCCGCAACCGGCACAGCAGCAGCTGCTGGTGCTGAAGCTTCACGGCTGCTCTGCGGTTGGGCATGCGGGGCTGGCAGCGCTGAGGCAGCTCAAGTTCCTGCAAGTGCTGGTGCTGGACGGCTGCAAGAACATCCACGCTGGCGAGGCCATCAGTCAGGACCTGCTGCCACCGCAGCTGGCATCGCTGAGCCTACGGGGACTGCCGTTTGGCAACGTCTTCAACAGCTGCGTCAACATGCCGGTGTGCTCCAGTAGTTTGACGCAGCTGGAGCTGAGCTCGTTGAGTGGCGTGCACTGCGGGCAGCTGCGGCGCGTGCTGAGCTTCTTCCCGAAGCTCACGGACCTCAGCCTTGCAGGGAGCATGGATGTGGATGATGCCGCAATGCACCACCTGCAGCTGCTGCCGCAGCTGGCAACGCTGAACTTGAGTGGCACGCGCGTCAGCAGCGCTGGATTGGAGCAGCTAGCGCACCTGCCAGAGCTGCGTGTGCTGTCGCTCAAGGGCTGTGGTTCGGTGACAGATGCTGGGCTGCAGCTGCTGGCAGCGTTTGCGGCTCTGCAGGAGCTGGATGTTTCGGAGTGTGGTGGGGTGAGTGAGCGGGGGTTGCTGGCTGTGATGCGCAGTGCGCCGGCGTTGGTGCGGCTGGATGCTTGTGGATGCAAGGGGGTGAGCCAGGAGCTGGTGCAGTGCTGCCCGCACTACCTGCACTTGAAGCATAGCCTGTGAGGGGGGGTGGTTGGCAGCTGCTGTGTGATGCGCGGTGCTGATGTGCTGGCGACTGGCATGCGTGCCACGATATAACGTCAGGTACCTTTGTGTTCTGTTGAATAGGGACAAAAAGTTTGGGCACCCTGGAACTGCGTCCGGGGCGCGAGGACTGAGGTGTTGAGTACATCCTGAAATCTACACAGGCAGTACATGAATTGGTGTGCCACGCAGCATTGGAAGACACGTGTAGCTTGCAGGAGTACTCTGATGCAGATCCAAACTGTGTAGGCTTGGATGTTTTGGCAGTGCTTGCTTTGCTGGTGTTCAAGTTTGTTCTTTGCTGGCTGGCCGTTACTGTCATGAGCAAGGTCGCGGCAGATGCTGCGGCTGGCAAGTGTTTTGCTGGAGTTGTGGAGTGGCATCGTCAGTCCTGTGCGAGCACAGACAGTCACATAGCTATCGTGGCGCAGGGTTCTGCTTCACCTTACTTATCTTACTTTTACAGAAACAGATGCGGATAATCAATCTATGCACACGCACATGTGAGACTGTGAGACTGCCTGCTGTTGAGCTGCTGCTGTCACAGCAGTGCTGTGAGTGCTGGCTGTTCCTGGGGGGTGTCTGTCAGGGTCTAGTTGTAGGCAGCACATGCTCAGCTAGCACATGTACAGCTTCCAGAGTCGTGTGGCTCTTTAGGCGTGCGCAACTACACCGTCACCATTACCACGAGGCTAGGCCAGAGAGTAAACAATGCCTTGTGCAGAGACAAGCTACTGCTAGGATCACTGGCAGGCATCAGCTGAGGGGTCCCCTGCGTATGGTGTGTCTTGGGCAGCACTGCTGATATCATGGTGGGCTGTGATGTTTTTTCGTTCGAATGTGTCAGAGGTTGCAGCTACATGCTTGGCGCACATGTCAGTATATGGCATGCACTGTGTAGCCCACACGTGGCTCAAAAGTGCTTGCATCGCAACTTTTGAAAACATTGGCAAACTGCAGACAGACGTCCACAGGTCGTCTGTCGAAGCAGACACTGTGATGCTGCCTGTGACTGTCATGCGGGGCATGCTGAGCAGACCATGGCTGCTTCGTCATTGCTGCTGCAATGCCGCAACTGTAGGGTTGACTTGTGTAGTGATGGGTTGCGGAGTTGACAGTCCTATCAACCGGGGTTGACCCGGGCCCTGGGCCGGTCTTGGAAGAGGACACCAGCTGTCTTTGTTGAAAACATGTTGTGGCAAGCGATGGAGTTATGGTGATTTGGTTCATCAGGAGGGCTCTGTATCAGTCGGGAGCCTTTCAAAATGTGCAGTTCTGGATACAAGTACGTCTGTACATGTGGGTGGGATGGCACATTTGGGAGTATGTGCAGGGCCATCTCCCTCCCCTTTCATATATCAATCTGTTACTTGTGTGTAATCTTATCATAGATTAAGGATTTACACTCGACCAGCGCACGCTATTGTCCTGCAGCTGGCTTGCAACTCAGTTTCAACTGCCTGCAGAGCTCACCTCGAGGCCCGCTGTCGGTTGCGGCAAATCACCATGGTACTGCCACATTGATAAGCTCATTCAGCTGAACTTACCCGAAATCTTCTCGAAGAGAAGATGGAGGGATTACCTACCCTAACCGCGTCTGTCTGTCCGTCTGTGTACATCGGACTCGTTAGTTGCGCAATATATGACGCAATCCTTGGAATATTATTTGTGCCTTGTTCGCTTATTCAGCAGCCGCAAACGAATTATCATTACTCTGTATTGCTGTTACTGCTTCGCGTGGGCTGTGTGAGTGCTTTTGCGCAAAGTTGAGTGTGTGGCTTGCTCGCTGCATGTTGCTCCTATTAAACAGCCGCCAACGAATTATATTGGTCTGTATTGCTAATACTGCTGCGCGTGGCCGAACTGTGTGACTGCTTTTGTGCAAGGTTGAATCTGTGGCTGTTTCTCTTTGCCCGGTGGCTGCTGTAGGCCCTCTATTGAGTATTCGCCTGCTGTGAAAGCATATAGTAGGTGCTGTGCAGTGCACACGGAGCAGAGCAGCATTCACTGGCCATGCCCCCGGTGCTGTCCCCCGGTGTTGCACATTGAACTCAGCAACTAGTGCCAGTGTCCCACGGTGTCAGCGGCCCCCCATCTGCATCATTCATGCTGCTATCTGTTGCCGTGTGCAGGTTCTACACAGCAGCTGCTTGGGCAATCAATTTCCTTGAACGTGGAGCAGCTGGCGATGCCAGTGAGGTGGATAATTATGCAGTATGGGAACAGCAGCTGCACTTGGAGCGGCGGCAGTTGCAGTTGCAAGGATTAAAGCAGATGGTTGCGCTTGCCGGAGAACAGTATTTGACCAACGTGTACGCCAACATCAGGCTGCTGATGCTTTGGCCCGGTCGCTGGAAGACCGCATTGGCATCAACGTTTACCGCCAGCATTTTGGCCGTGTTGTGTATTTGCAGCAGCAGCAGCGCATTCAGGTACCGGGCGATTATTTATTTCAATCTACTACATTATTTCACGCCACCGCCTGACAACTTTTTCAGACGGCCGGCTGTGCATGTCACTCTGTCGCGTTGGGGTGCATGGGACGACGTGTTGTTGATTGCCCCGCTGTGGGAGCCCGGCGATGAAGCCGAACGAGTGCACGTGATAGACGTGTTCCACAACCTGGCGCAGTTGGAACCCGAGTTGCGGGTGGAGCTGCGTCTCAAGGACCTCGCACACAAGTGCAAGTCTACCTACCGTGCCCAGTGGGAGCAAGCTGTTCAAACAGCAACCGGGGCCGCTCCCGCACCCACAATTGCTCAGTGATAATATGTATCCGTCCCGGCCTTGTTGCATGTTGTGTGCATGTGCTGTGCTGCTGACTGAACTTGGGCAGCCAGTGGAGACGCTGCTGCCGTGGTTGGCTGCTTGCTTTTGAAAGCCCGGTGTTGCCCCTGATGTACTTCCGGTGTTGGGTACATGTGGAACTGGAAGTTCATTGACACGACTATGCACCGCACTGTACCATAAGTCACTGCAATGACATTGTAACCCTACAATTTCACTATCCCAATCGCCCCTGCTGCACTGCCATTCGCCAACGGCAACATACATTATTCAATTTGTATACAGCACTTGCTCCGGCTCTGCACCTCACATGCCCATGCCGAACACAACAACCCTGCACACTGCTGCTCAACACCCTTGTCACCCTGCCCTATCACTAGCAACATCCGCCAGTGTGCCCCCAGCCCCGCGATTTCGGGAACGCGCCGCGCGCACCTTTATTCTTTATCGCGGCCATCGACAACAACTGAGTCAGCCGATAATGACGGAAGATCCGAATCACCAATGAAGTGGTGAGTGAGCAACCTAGGGTTCTTTGATGACGCGCGCTGGTGGGCTCCTTGGATCGCCAGGTTGCTTATATGTGCAATGCTAGACTCTGAGCATCGGATCTCACGCTCTAATCGCTGCTGCAAAAACAAACCTAGCAAACACGCACAGAAGCACTCACGACTGGATTGGCTACACTAGTGGGTGTTCGCATTATGATGAAGGCTCTGTCAAGACCGCATGCTAGCAAGGGCCACGCGGGCGTTCGATGCGTGCCTGGACGCAATGCGGTGATGGCCAGGCGTATGACGCTGTGCAGACCGCAAGCCGCTGCAGTAGAAGTAGCCACAGCAGACCCTTGCGTCGAGGAACTGGAGAGCCCAACGCCAGGGCACCTAGGCACCGACGGCGTTATGCTGCAAGGCAAGGACTAGCTTGGAGCAGCAGCAGCAGTACTACCACATGGGCCTGTACATAAACACACAGCTGGACTTATTTGTTGGGTTCTGCTGCAGGCTTCCACTGGGAGAGCCATAAAACGCATCCCTGGTACAATACCATCAAGTACAAGATCCCTGAGATCCAGGTCAGCACCAGCAGCCTGGCCTGCCATGGCTTGCGGTCGCACAGCAAGACCACCACCACCAGCAGCAGCAGCAGCAACAGCAACAGCAGCTGTATGTGGACACTGCGCAGCGCAGGCTAGTTTGCTTGCACCATGTGCAAGGAGTTGGCTTGCACCATGTGCAAGGATACAGCTGTGCCAAGTATCATTGCGGCAGCTTGCGCAATGGGCCATGGCATAGGCACATCAGCACTGACATGGCTATCAGCAGCAGTGCTGTGCCTCAATGCTGTTGGTTGTTCTTTTTGTTTCTGTGCAATGCAGGGTGCGGGCTTCACACACATCTGGCTGCCACCTCCCTCCCAGAGTGTATCACCAGAGGTCAGCAGACACCCTGCGCTGCTGAGCACAAAAATTCATCAGTACTCTTTGCAGCATCGGCAGGAGTTGCAGCCGCACCAGCAGGCTGTACATCTGCGACACCCGCAGCGCAGCAGAATAGCCTGCGTGGCAGCTGCCATCTATTAGTGTCAGCGGCACAGTTGTGAATTCTGTCAGGAGTGCAATGCACATTGGACGCAGCCGCACGTTGCTGCATGGGCACCGTTCAAAGACAAGCAGCCTAACCCACAAGCTATGTCTGCGGTGTGGTGTTTGTTTCTGCAGGGGTACATGCCGGGGCAGCTGTACAACTTGACCTCTGCCTACGGCAATGAGCAGCAGCTGGTTGAGCTGAATGAGGCCTTGAAGGCTGCAGGCATTGCACCGCTGGCAGACATTGTGATTAACCACAGGTGAGAATCTGGGGAGATTGTCAGGTGAGAATCTCAGGTGAGAATCTCAGGTGAGATTGCCAGCAATGAGCGGCTGTGTCCAATGCGCGTTGCACCCCTGCCAGCACAATGCGTATGCACAGCTTGCAGTTGTACCACATGCAGTGCAACCGTGCAAGGCAGCAGGCATCGCAAACTCTGGCAGACGTTGTGATCAACCGCAAGTCAGATGGTGGGGCTCTGAGAGCAAAGCTTGTGCTTGCAGGTGGAATGCGTATGGAACGCTTTGCTCACATGCCAGAGCACATGGTGTCTTGCTCTTCTTTGAAAGGCCATCCATGTGGCAGAGATGTGCAGCAGCAGCAGCCCTTCTGACCATGTTGTGCACATGCCACCCTTGCTGCTGCTGCTGCTGAGCAGGTGTGCTGACAGCCAGGATGAGCAGGGCAGGTGGAACAACTACCACGACGACCACGACCACAAGGGGCACTCCATCGACTGGTGGGCACAAACCCCTTACTTGGCAGCGCAAGTCAGGTGTTCACATGCACACAACGCATATCACACTGGAAGACTGGAAGCGTACCCGTCTGTTAAGATTGCTGCATTGTATTATGGTAGTTATCCCAGCAGCAGTGTGTCTGTGCTGTTTGAGCTGTACAAGATCGAAACATAGTGCGGTTCCAGGCCCATCAGCCGAGTGCATTAACGGCGGCAATGTGGTGCTGCACTGTTGGCTGCAGGGGCCAGTGGGCTATCACGTGTGATGACCACGAGTTTGGGGGTCAGGGCAACAAGGACACCGGAGACGACTTCTGGGGTGCGTGGCAGCTGGCACAACATGGTCTGGAGCTGTACAGCTCCAGCCAGCCTTGCATCATTGGTCAGCCTTGCACGCAGGGGTAGTGTGTCTCTGCATGCTTTTCTGCTAGAGTGCTGCATATCTTTCACAACAAGGACACTGCGTTTTCCAAAATTCAGAATCTGTTAAAGAAGAATCGATGAAAATCATATTCAAATGTTTTAAGAAATTTTGTACTTGTTTTTTCAGATTCAAGCATTGCATTGCTAAATTGAGAAACGACTTCTGGGGTGGGTGGCAGCTGTTGTACCAGGGTTGATGCGTCAACCAGCGGTGTGTGGTACTCATCGCTTGGTACAACTTTAGGCTGCAAGGTGCCGGTAGCGTGTTGTAGGCACAACACTCTACCGACATTATGCAGCCCAACTTATACCAAGGTTGGTGCTGCAACCAGCAGTGTGTGTGGTACTCATTTCTTGAACTAAACAGGGTCCTTGCCTCAGTGGTCTCTATGAGCTCGCTGTGTAAACGTGACGCTGTCCCGGCGAGCCATGCGTACTTGCTGGCTGCGCAAGCGACCAAGCCTTGTCGTGTTTCGCGCTCCATTTTTTTGCTGTGCTGCAGGTGCTCCCGACCTGGACCACACCAACAGCCACCTGCGTGAGGCGCTGACGCACTGGATGCAGCACCTGCGCGACAACGTGGGCTTCACCGGGTGGCGCTTTGACTTCGCCAGGTGAGATAAACAGCTACATAGTGACATTAAGGGGCAAGGACGGGGTGGCGCTTCGAATTTTCCAGGTGAGCTGCGAGCATAGCTACAGCACAGCTACTGTAACAGGCAAAGACTTGCTCCTTGTGCAGCCTACAGTGTGTAATGTATTGAAGAGAGGTCATCTTCTGTTTCTGTTGTCCCTGATGTGGTGTGAGGTTGAGCTCTCTACATAGCTGTACGGTGGCGATGTGCTTGTGCTCGCATGGGAATGAGACAGATTGAAGATGCATGCTGCTTCTGCTGCTGCTGATGATGATGATGATGATGATGCAGGGGCTATGGGGCGAAGTACATCCAGGAGTACGTTGACGGCAGTGGCACAAAGGATGACCTCAACGTGGGGGAAGTCTGGACAGACCTGCACTGGGACGGATGTGAGTAAAGATTGCTCTGCTGCATGCCGTGCAGTGCACGCTGTGTTTACTTGCCTGTTGTTTCCAGTGCAGCTGTGCAGCGCAGACGTGCAGCGGGAAGGAATTGAGTGGCAACCGCTCTGCTGAAGACTGCATGGTTGCCTGTTGTTGCATGTGTGCACCTGTGAAGTGCAATGGAAGCTGGTGTGGCACCAAACCGTCAGGAACTTGGGCAGTGCAAGCTTTATAGCAGCAGCGTAAGATGCAAGCGTATTCCCAGAAAGTAAAGGTGCTGACCAGCATAACGTACGCTTGCTTCCGTGCCAATTTGGCGCAAGGCTATACCGTGCGAGTGCAATGCACCGTTCATTTGTCTGCTGCTGACTGTTCATTGTCCTGCTGCTGTGCCGGTGTTGCTGCTGCTAATGTTGCAGGCACGCTGGGCAAGAACCAGGACGATGCACGCCAACGCATCTGCAACTGGATTGACGGAACGCAGCGGCGCAGCACAGCCTTTGACTTTGTTACCAAGGGGGTGCTGCAGGTGGGTAGCATGAATTATGATTGTACTTCGAGGCCGCAAAGCAGTTGCACATCTGCTCGGAAGTACCTGTCGTGATGCAATTGTGCAAGCAAAGCAGCAGAGGCAAGCACCAGTGACTAGCGGTGGCACAATGTGCAACACAGTGCTAATCGCTTTGGCTCCAGACCCGTGGTCTGTGCTCCCGTCCTTGGCACCTGCAGGAAGCTGTGCTGTCTTATATCATGAGTACTGGCATGTGTACCGCTTGATTTGGTGTGGTCTGCATGTCAACAGTTCCTCTGCATATCTCAAACTGTTTCAACCCCTCAATGCACTTTGCGATTGCTTTCCATGTGTTTGCAGGAGGCTGTGAAGCACTGCGAATACTGGCGCCTGGCTGACAGCAAGAACAAGGCACCCGGGCTCATCGGCTGGTGGCCGCAGCGCGCAGTCACATTTGTGGACAACCATGACACAGGTAGGGTGGTTTAAAGGTTTCATGTCAAGTGTTGCACTCTGCATCTGCTGGCATCGGCCCAGGTAAAAGTGTGATTCTGGACTAGTGCTGCGCTAAGAGTAATTCAACACGGCGCACTTGTCTCTAGAAGAGACGAGAACAGCAGCAAGGCATCAGGCATGCAAGAAAAAGCACATGACACGTATAAAAGGAGAGTCTGCCTAGCGCTGTCCTCACCCACACTGTTGTGCACCTGTTGCTGTTGCTGTGCGTTGTGCTGTTGCAGGCAGCACGCAGCGCCACTGGCCCTTCCCCAGCGACCGCGTATCTCAGGGCTACGCGTACATCCTGACGCATCCGGGCATGCCCTGCGTTGCGTTTGACCACTACTTTGACTGGGGCAGCAAGCTGCGTGGGGAGATCAACGCACTGCTGCAGGTGGGTGCAGCGTGCAGTGACTGTTACAAATCAATGGCAGTTGGACAACATCCGACCTTGCAACTGGCAGCAGAGTGCGGACGGATTGGTAGCTATATGTCTCCATCAGAACTGTTCAGGGGCTGTACATATGATGATCTAGTGGCCACCGCTAATCATCTTGCCAGAATGTGTCTGGGATATGGTAACGACATCAGAGCAGGCAGCAGGCAGTGCCCCACTCCCTTGCTTTACTAAAAAACCATGCTGCTTGTTGAACGTAATCTGCAGGCGCGCCGCGACGCTGGCATCATTGCCAAGAGCAAGCTGGAGATCCAGTGCGCTGAAGGTGACATGTACGTTGGCTGCATCACAGGCACCAAGGGCAGTCTGGTTTTGAAGCTGGGCCCCAGGTATGACATGGGTGTGCTGCTGCCTAAGCAGGAAAATGGCTGGTCCAAGACTGCAGTGGGCAAGGACTTCTGCGTGTGGTTCAAGAAGAATGATGAGGAGGTTGCGGCCATTGCAGAGCAGCAGTGAAGTGCATTGCCGGCAGCGGAATGATACGGTGGGCAGGGACACCTGCGTGTGGATCAATTGCTTGCAAGCAGAATGATGAGGAGTTTGCAGCAATTGCTGAGCACCAGCAACACCTGCAAAGGCCACAGCACTGCATGTGCATGGCTAGGTGGCAAGGTATGAGGGTGGTGGGCTCATGCGCAGGTTGAGTTGCAACTGAAGTGCTTGTTGAGTTGTGCTGTGGCAGTTGATCAAACCAGTGTGGCCTTGGCTACCGGTGCAGCAGTCCTCCTTGTGTTACGGCTACGGAATGTGTACACGAGTTGGTTGTCGGTGTGGTGGGTTGACAGGGCACTGAGTGTGTTTGCCAGTTTGCGTGTTTGCAAAAGCAGGATGAAATGGTGTGTTATGTACGAAGCATCTAGTGTCATGTGTGGGGCTTGAGTTGTTGACGTGTGGAGTTGACCATGGGGTGATTCCATTTGTGCGCAAATGTATGCGTGGGTGTGTCTCTGAAGAACAGGCCAGTGCTAGTGCTGAGCGCCGTGCAGTGCTGCACAGCGCATGTGCATTACACATGTCAGCAAATACCTGCTGCACGGTCACAGCACAATGCCAGAGCTGCGACATGTTCCTCTGTTGCCTGTCAGTGCCGTTTGGTTTGAGCCAGCCGGCAGCTGGAACAGAAGAACGTGTTTTGTGTGTCCGACCCAGCGAACTGGTGCTAGTTGTCAGGGTGTGTTTGTTACCAAAGCAGACACATCACACATGTGCATGCACATATACATTGCCGCAGCTGTCTGACTGCCGGCTGTTTGTATGATACTGTGCTGTTGCACATTCATGGAGGAAGCAGCAGTGCAGTGTAGATATGTTTTTTGTGCATTGCTGGTTCCTCTGGACTGGGTACTGATGTACTGCGATATATGTGCAGTCAGGGAGATGAGATACACACCAGCTTTGCGCTGTGCTTCGGATTTTTTTGTGTGGAGGTGGGAGGTGCTGTAGCAATGCGATAGCGACAGAAACCAGCTTACGTGTAGTTGGATAGGAGTACTTGCATTATGTTGGGTGCGGGTGTTGTCAAGCTATGCCATTCCATACGTTTTGTTGCAAGGGTCTGTGATAGGGGGCTGCCGGCGGTAGTGCACTCAGCAGTAGGATACCATTGCTAGCATTGTGCGCATGCCATGCGGAGCAGCGCCAAGGGGCAGCACGCAGCATATGTGCCACATGCGGCATGGCTGTGGAGGCAAAATGGTCAGCAGCAACGTGTGGGAGCCTGTGTATGGTCATGCGCTGCACAAGGATGAGCTGTGTTGCAAAGTTCCTATGCTTGTATGTAGAGTATTGGTTGTGCGAATGCTGGCTGTTTGCAGGGAACAAGGAAGTGCGCACTGCGCATGTAAGCTCAGCTTGACTTGCCAAGACTAGGCTAGTCCCATTGAGTGAGATTGTCTTGGTGCCAGCTGATGGAGATCTGCAACAGCTGTTGCACCGCTTTGCGTTCCAAGTGTGTCCTCACTACCTTACGTACGGAACGACACGCCACAGCTGTTCATATGGTCTTCTCCTTGATTCAGGAGTGCCAGCAGCACCTGCTGCATGCAGCCTGCATGATGCCAGAACTTGCTGCACACGTGGCCGGGTACGCCTCAGGCGATTGGTTTCAGAAAGATGCGAATTACCTTTGTTGCAGCTCGCCAGGCGTAGTAGCTTCTCCGCCAGTACGTGAACCATGTCATGCCGTGAACACCTGCACTGCCTTGGGCATCCAGGCGCGGCACGAGCTGCCGGCACCAACAAAGCGCATAACAGCGTGATACATGACCTGCACCTGAATTAAGTTTACGCGCCACCTCTGCCTGCATGAGCGGCGCATTGGCAGTGTACAGCAGTACAGGCCAGCGTCGGCAATGAAGGCACAGGAGGTTCTCAAACTGCCTTCACCAGCTTAAAGCTATATTCAGGCATCATTGAGCTGAGGAGGCCACAAGATGGCCATCGTCCTGAGTGTGCACCGTAAGTGCCATGTCAATTGGCGCGCACAGCGTGCACACAGCTTACGTCGTGTTGTCAATGCTCATTGCTCCTTGTGTATTCCTTACAGTGGTGGAGAGCATCTGGTCTCGTCCCAAGCAAAGTGGTATGTGGCTTGCTGGAGCACTGCCTGTGCATATGCTGCAGCTGACAGCAGCAATGTGAAGGCGCCCTGCACTGCAGCTCACGGCATGGCTCTTTACTCTCCTGCAGGACTCCTAGCTCCCTACTTGGTAGTTGACCACAATGGGCAGCAGCAGCAGACAGACATCGTGCGAGGTGAGAGGGCAGGCCTGCAGCACTGCTGGGCTACATGTAGCATGGCAGCTGCTGTGCACTTGCAACACAGCAGCTGTGCTGCTGCGTCGCCTGTTTGTCCCTACAGCCCTGCTTCCAGGACATTCATAACACGCAACATGACACTCCTGCTTCAACACAAGAGCTATAGTAGTGGTAGCGGGGTTGCTGTGCATGGTGGTGCTTTGAGACTGCTCACAACTCTGCTGCTGCGTCTGCTGCACCACACACCGTTGCATACACCTTGCAGCTGCCAATGTCACAGCTTGGAACCAGAAGGCCACATTTCCATATGTGCCTACATCAGACCTTGCCATCATGGTGAGAATGAATCAACTGCACAAGATTTCTGGGCGCACAGCAAACGCATCAACAGCCAGCGCCTTGTGCATGCTGTTGATCATCACTCCGCAGGCGTCCACCGCTGTTCTGTGCTGTAACATGTCACAAAACAGCAGCAATTCATGGCACTTATGCCTGTGCTGTTTGTCACGTCCAGTAGCGCGTCCGTTTGTTGCTGCTGTCACTGCTGCTGATGTGGCTTCTTACTGCTGCGTTGCTTGCAGGTATTCGATGCTGGCAGGCACCCAGGCGCCTTTGTGGCGCAAGCAACAGTCGATGTTGCTGCCATGCTGCAGGCAGGCAGCCTGAGTTCGTCAGCACCCTTGGTCAACAGCACAGGTGCGCTGACAGCAGCACTCTTCTAACAAACACGGACTCACAAGACGTATGAGTGCATGCCATGTGGCACAGGATATACAGCGCATGCAGGGGCACGCCCTATTTGCAGCACCACATGCAACATGCAAAACATGAGCTTGTATACCACATACAGTCTTTGTGCTGGACGTTGCTAGGGAGTCCTGCAACCATGCACAACATAGATGCATGTGTTGTTGGTCTAGCTACAAACGCCTCCCCAGCCCTTGTGCAGCATGCATGGTCATGCAGAAACCATACAATCACCTGCATCCCATGTGCCTTTTGTTCTGTGGAGTTGCGCAAAAGCGTGGTCGTCCTGCAAAGCAGCAGCTGCTCCTGCAGCTCCAAGCTGGGCTTAGCCACCCAACTGTCTTGCTGCATCCCTGCAACACACCCTGCAGGTGCCACCATCGGCCATGTGCTGTTTGATGTCGAGCTCTCCACATCATCTAGGGCCATAGCAGCAAGCTTGGACATACCAGGCCTCACCATAACAGCACCACAGCGTTCAAAATCGCAAAATAACAGCCGACAGATGCAGCCTGCAGCGGGCGCCAGGCCAGCAGATCACTTGCAGGAAGAGCATCTGTCTGGCAGCTTCACATCGTTCACAATGCCCAGCATGCAGCAGAAGCAGCAGGCGCTGATTCATCAGCAGCAGATGCAGCAGCACCTTGCAGGAAGCAGCGGCGCGGCGTATGGGAGTGGTGCGACGAGGTGCGGCGCTGAACAGCAGCAGCAGCAGCCAGAGGGGACTAGGCGGTTGAGCCAGAGGATTGCAAGGGGAGCTCATGGACTCGGCAGCATGCTAGGACTCAACATGAAGCCGCGCAGAAGCATTGAAGAGGCTCCTGCTGCTGCAGCAGCAGCAGCGTCCGCAGCTGCAGCTGCAGCCAGGCCTGTGTCGCCGTTTGCGGCAGTGTCTAGCACTGCCGCTGCAGCTGCTGCTGCAGGGCTTCCTGCAGACGTGCAGGCCAGCTTTGATAGCTTGCCGGAGTCTGCTGGGCCGCTGCCATGCTCACTGAGGGCCAAGCGCAACAGCTATCTAAACAGCAGCAACAGCTTCAGCAGCGCGACGGCTCCACCGCTGCCACCTGGCTTTACCAGTGCAGCTGCACATGCAGCTGCAGCTGCTGGTGCGAGCGGACATCTGTCGCTTGCTGTTGCTGGCGCGGCAGGGTTGGGTGTTGCTGATAGTGTGCAACTGCTGGCTGGCAGCGGCCGCATGCTGCATCATCGCAGCCGCTACAGCAGCCGCGCGAGTGACAGCAGCAGTGTGCAGTATGCAGGCAGTGAAGCAGCTGCTGCAGAGGGCCGCATCTTGCGGGCATCGCACACAATGAAAAACCACAGCTCGTCAGCAGCAGCAGACCACCACCAGCAGCTGCAGCATCAGCACCAGCAGCAGCAGCATGCCGCAGGGATGCTACAAACTGGAGGAGGGGTGAGGCCAGCGAGCGCTGGTGATGTGCTGAGTCCTTTACGCAGCAGCAGGAGGCAGCTGAAGCTCTCCCCGAGCAAGACGGTGCAGCACACTGCTGTGCGCCACCAGCAGCTGCTCGAGGCGCGGCATCACAAGGAGCGTCTGCTGCAGCAGGCTGCAGATGCGCTGCAGCAGCTGCAAGGGGAGGGGGGTGCAGCAGCAGGGGATAGGGGGGAGTGGGATGATGAGCTTGCGCAGGAGTATGATGCTGCTGATGCTGCTGAAAAGGAGGCCATTCTGTACAGGCAGCTGGTGGTGCAGCAGGCAGAGAAGCATGCAGGTGAGGATGGTGGGTGGCAGTAGCAACAACAGGCAGCTGCTGGTGGCCAGGCGCAGAAAGTTGTTCAACTGTGTGGGGCAGAATAAAAAGGTGTTGCTGGTCATGCAACAGGCAGAGTATTGCAGGGGGGGTGTATCCGCAGGGCTGGTGGCTGCCAGGGGTTAGGTAAACCTTGTGCAGGCAGCTTGCAGCTGCCTTCGTTCAAAAAGGAAAACAATACGGCATGCATCTGCATCGAAGCTAGTGCTTGTGACTTGCCTTCAGTGACAGCATGTCTGCTTCCGTGCTGCTGCGTCCTCTGCCCTTGATGCTCCGCAGGTGCAGCGCAGGTGATCAACATGTTAGCAGCACAGCAGCAGCAGGAGGCAGTGCACAGCTCGCAGCTGCTGGCAGCACTCGCTGCAATGGGCAGCGACTCACCGCGGCACATCAGGGCCCTGGCAGAAGCACTCGCAGCAACGTTCAGCGAGGAAGGGCACTTCCACAGGGACCACCAGCAGCAGCAGCAGCAGCACCAGCAGCAGCAGGGCTCTCAAATGCAGCAGCAGGCCAAGGCGGCTGTGGCGGCAGCTGTGCTGCGGGAGCAGCAGTGCAGCAGGTCAGCGTCTCCCAGCAGATCTGCTGCTGCAGGCTATGCTGAGGAGCTGCGGCTATCACTCAGCCACAGCATCAGCATGAGCGCTGAGTCATCACCGCGCAGGGCAGCAGCAGCAGCAGGTTTGGATGCGCTGCGGGGATCTGGCATGGGATTGCTGCACCGGCCAGGGTCACCCAACACGCCGTGTACGCCTGAGTTTGCGTCACCTGAGATGTCGTTTAGGACGAGCTGTGCGAGTTCGACGTATCCGCTGCAGGCTGGTATGGTGGCCATGCGGCAGCAGCACTGTGGAGGCAGCAGCAGGCAGCGTGTGAGCTGCTGCAGCACGGTCAGTCACGGCAGTGTGGCACTGCAGCCGCCGGTTGCTGCGGGGGGTCTGGCGCTGCTGAACGGCAGCAGTAGCAGTGGATGCAGCAGCCCTGTGGCGCGTAACAGTGCAGCTAGTGGCAGCAGCAGCAGCAGCAGCAAGAACAGGTACTATCCGGAGGTGCCAGATCCAGAAGTGCAGCATGAGAGGACGCACAGAAGGATTGGGAGGAGGCAATGGTCTGTCATGCGTGCAGACAACAGCCAAGCCGCACCTGCAGCAGCTGCTGGTGTTGATACCTGGCACAGCTGTGAGGTCAATGCGACTGATGATGGAGCAGCAGCAGCAGCGGCTGCAGCGGACTCTGGCGCAGGGGTGCATGACAAGACGAGGTCAGCTGCAGCAGCAGCGGGGGCTGGCAGGCGCAAGCCGCGGTTCAACCAGCAGCCGCCGTCGCCTGATGTTGACGTTCAACTGCAGGCGCGAAGGTCAGTGAAGAGTTTCCCATTGGCGAATTTGGAACTGGAAAGGTAGGCGTACATGATTTGCAGTGTAGGGGGTGCGTGATGCAGCTGCTGGCAGAGGGCAGGAGGGGAGTGGTGGCACATGTAAGTTGATGTGCATGGTAATCAGGTACTAGCACCGGATGGATGCTGCACACTTCACACTGTAACACATGCCGCTACCAGCCTTCGATGCAATGCAACGTGAGACCCTTTACATGCACTGGCAGCCACACATACCAGCAAGGACTGTCATCTCTCAGTGCTGCCTGCGCCTGCTAAACCTCCAATGCTTTTGGCTGCAACCATTTGCCTCATTGCAGTGAGATCTCGGAGGTCATTGCTGCCTCAAGCCCCAAGTCAGCCGCAGCGTCACCGCTCTCCCCACACCACCACCACCACCAAAATGTCCTGCGCTCCAGCACTACCAGCAGCTCCTCAGCAGCAGCAGCAGATGCACCAGCCTACCGCTGCACAGCACCAGCTGCAGGCCAGGACTCTGGCTACTGCTTTGTGCGTAGTGATGAGGCGGGGCTGGCAGCAGCAGCTGGCAAGGCTGACCGCTGGTGCATGCACAGCAGCGTGGATGCAGTGCCGTATGTGAAGCCACCGCCGACGTTCCCTTTCCAGTGTGTACCGGTGGGCCCGTCTGCACCCATGGGTTAAGGAGGTCAGGCAGTCACAGTTGTGTGATTTAGTGTGATGAACAGGCTGTGTGCTACCTTGTTTCAACGTTTGGAGCGTGCGGGGCAGTCATGGTGTCCACTCTGTGCCGGTGCGGCCGCTTTGCACCTATGGTGTGAAGGTGCACAGCCTTGTAGGCAGCATCCTTGGCACAGCAGCCTGAGGCTTGTGGTATCTGTTGGGTGTGTTGTATGCCATACACAAAGGCAGTTGTTCTCCATTGTGGAGAGGGTGCATTTGTGTGTGTGTGTGGTGTGCTGCTGCTGTTGCTTGTGTGTGCCTATACTATGAACCCCCAGGATTTGATATGAGTTCAACTTGACTGTGTTGGCAGCTCGGCTAATGTCGTCGGCATGTTTTTGGTTGCAGCTCTGGCCAATGCTGGGCCTGCCTGAGCGCTGCATGGGATGTCTGGCAATATGTTACAGATGTACAAGGTGTCACGGCTGCTGTTTTGTTGAGGAGTAGCGCGCGTGCTGCTGTTTGCTTGCACATTTCATTCAGGCTGCGGTCACCTAGTAGGGTTTTGCTGAAACCAGTGGTTGGCAAACAATGATTTGTAGCAATTGGTGCTTGGGATGCTGCCCCAGGGCAGTATGAACAGCAAGTGTACAGCGCATACACGCAAATGCAGACAGGCGGGACAGCAGCTCTGCAACTGCAAGTATGGACACCAGAGTGTAGCAGCAGCAGCAAGGTAGGCAGGAACAGGCGGGTGCAGAAGAATGTAGGACTGACTTGGCTGATGAATTTGATGTTATTTGCACGACTGGGGCCGGAAGCATTGCGGGAGAAGTGTTGCATGGCGTTTGTATTAGGGCTCTCATAGCGGGGTGGTGTGTGCAACTTGTCGGCATGAGGCGTTGGCTGTATGTAAGTTGGCAGCGCAAGCTGTACAAGTGCTATAATAATAATAATCAATCCTTGTAAGCCATACCTTTCGGCATCGGCAACCTGTACAAGTGCTGAGATGTGAAGAAGGTGGCAATGAATTCAAGTGTCTGGCAGTTGATTGTTTGGTACAGCTGTGATGGCCTAGTCTCAGCATGGATTAAACACTGTGCAGTTGGTATGGCACGAGCTCTGGCAAATCTTGGGGTTATTGACTTTGAAATTCATGTAACAGCACCGGTGTACGTTCAAGGTACGTAATACAAAATATCAGCATTGCCACACTGTGTGATAAACTGTATACATGTGTCGCATGTTTGCTGCCCGTTGACTCCAGTGCACTGCGTGCCCGGCGCGCTTCTGTTATCAATGGATGCTAGGCAACTCATTTCCTATACGGCTGCAGCATGTGGCATGCCGTCTGTTGAAGATCCACCAACCAGCTGACAGCAACACAAACGACAACACGTCTCATCAGTGCAGGTGCATGTCAACGGGAAAGACACAGCTACGCCGTACGTAGCTGTTACAGTAGGCTGCAGTCTCTGAGCATCACTCCACTGAATCAGGTGAAAGACGCGTTTGCACCGAGGCATCACTACAAGCGGTACGGTTTTCTGCCATACAAATGACAGCAGGAGGATACCAAGCGTTTCTTGCACATGCTGTACAGCGTCGTGATTTGTCCAACACTTGCATGCCACAAATGTCAGGCACACCACACAGGCAGACGTGGCAGCCATACGCTTGCAGCGACCAAAACAATGTCACTATGCACATAACACAGCTTGAGCTAAATCATGCAGTGCAGTGTACGTGTGCGCCATGCAGTTGGTCGCCTGCCTATGCATGCAGCAGACCCCACATCTCCTAAACACAATGCTGCAAGCTCAAACATGTGTACACTTGCACAGCCAAATTGAAACGACAAGATGGTCAACTTCCACCCGCTAGGCCTGTGGCTGTCAACTTTAGGCACACCAAAGAGCACGCTAGACTTGCAAGCTAAAGGAGGAGGGCAGAATGACGACATCAATGTGTAAAAGACACGTGGCGCTCCTAGGAACTACACTGACATCAGTGACTAGCACTACACCAAACTAATCAACGCCTAACGTGCCATGTTGAAAGCATGATCAGCAACAACCTACTTGTACCTGAAGCTAACCCCTGCACATACTTCGCAAAACTCACACACGCAATGGCAATTCTGCACCTGCAACCACACACACAATTTGTATCCATCACACATGTGTGAACGGACCTGCGGCTGAATCGACTGTAATTTGACAGTCTCTGCGAGCCTGAAAGCACGTCCGCCAACCATTGACTCGACCTGCCTGGCACAAGATGACCGAGCCAGGCTCAAAGAACTAGCTGTAGCTGCCTACGCGGCAGCAAGCCAGCAAGGATTCAGGGCAACAGCCTGCTCACAGCTACAGTACGGCACACAAACAGTGCGATGACTCAATGCTGACCCAGCAGGGGGCGCCAGCCCATACACAGACTAAACATATGCAGGTGCAGGTGCACTACTAACAGCAGTCATAGCTGCTGTTCAGCACTTCACTACTTGCAAACCTGCCTCAAATCGAAGGGTTTGAAACTTTCCTTCAGCACATTGCAGGCATGACAGCACAGCCTTGTGCAACAGCGCTTGTTGAGGGAAGCTGAAGTCCCAGAGGGAATCGGCCTGCATACAGGCCTGCTGCATACCCAAAAAAGGACCGTCCATGATGTGTCGGTGCCTATGCAGCAACCAGGTTTGCAGACTTCTCATCCAGGCGGCGTCCCACATTCACTCCAACGCCGACGATGCTTGCGATGTCAACCTTGACCAACGCAGGGTCGATCATGACCTGCGGGCAGCGCACGACGCATCTGGCGAAACCGATATGTTCAAGCATCTGAATGGCTCATATGTTACGCCACGTCAGCATCGCAGCAGCAGCAGCAGATGCTCAAGCACGTGCGCTGCTGGGTTGACTGTACTACTGGAGAAAGCATCAATCGAGGGACTGGTCGCAGTGTCGGCCTGCAGCCAATGCGTAGCGCAGCAGGATACTTTATCAGCTTGCACTGAAATTGTGCAGCCTTGCAGTACTTTCAAATCCCGGCTCAGCACCCTGCTGTCTTGGAGGTGGCATCTGGCCATCAGTTCGATTGTGCACATATGATGCCTTCCACACACGTGTCTGTTATCTGCACTATACTGACTTGAGTGACTAACGCACAGGCTTGTTGCATGCTGCTGGTCAAAGCCCACCTGTCCGTCCTCGTCCTTCTGCGGAACATCAACAGCCACCTGCAGCAGGAAAAAAGCCAACACGATTGTCAGCGACTGAGTGGTGAAATGAGCCTGTCATTGGCTCCCCAGACGGGCGAAGCTACTGATGCAAGTAAAAAATGTGAAATATAAAGAAAAAACGTGGTAGTAGCTGGCGCTGCGCCAGTGGGACGTACTGGTTGGGATGCCGTGTGCGTCTAGCGAGCGTGAGCCGCTCACGGCAATGGCATTTGAGAAGTACGTTGAGACGACGTGTGCTTGGTTGCAGCAAGTTCAACAGTGCTGCACACGTCTGCAGCTGCCACGCTGCTGCATCAACAAAGAGTTACCGTTGGAACGCAGTTCCTGCAAAGTTGGAGGAGGCCCTTGCTAGCCTTTACGGAAGTTTTTGGGACAGCAAGAGTTAGCTCCGTGCCAGCTAGTCCACCGAAGGCATCATGACTATGTAGGAGGTGCTTGCCGGCCTGTAAGGGCATTCAATGCCGTGCGCTGGCAGTGCAAGAGTAGCCGCTGCTGCCGCAGACTCATGCATCACTGAGTGAGCGTCTGCTATAGCGCGGCGCAAGTGTCAACGATGCTTTTTTTGGTGACTCACGCTGACATTCTTCAGCTTGCGACCGGTCACTTCCTGCAGCTTGCGCTTGCCGTCTCTAGGGGAAAGCGCACTGCGGTCATCAATGGTCTTAATTGTCTGCAAGCCACAAACACCAGCAGCAGCAGCGGCAGCAGCAGCAGCAGCAAAGATACAGAGACTTGGTTGACCGCATGGTTAAGCATTGAGGCACAAGACTGTGTCAGGTTCTGCACATGAGGCATTTGCAGGCCTGCTGCATGATCGGCGGATCACGGCAGCTCTGTTACACGGAAGCTCTGCTGCTGGCCACACATAAAGCTCTGTTGAAGCGGGTGATGATGATCACGTGAGGCACACAGCACCACCTGCAGCCCATATCTCAACATGCCTGCTCAGCGCTGTGACCACTGTGAACAACCGACTCACTGGTGACCTGACGGGGCTCTATGGGCTGCTAGCCCTGCCCTGCAGCTTGCGCTTGCCGGTGACATCCACACTGGCGCCATTGCTGTCCCTCTGCAAGCCACAAACACCGGCAGCAGCAGCAGCAGCAGCAACAGCAGCAGCAGCAGCAGCAGTGAGCAACATTCCTGTCATGCCGTACATGGAGTTGTGCCGAGCACACAGCCAGTCATGCTGTGTGGCACTTGGGCTGGCGGCGGTAGCATGCCCTAGCAGTACTGTAATGCGTCATGAGAGATTACAGTGTGACAGCCGCAGTTGACCCCCACGTTGACTGGGTTTGCTGCACGTGGATTAGCTATATTTGTAGTGTTAAATACGTTGTGTTTGCTACAGGCAGCATCAGCGTGTGACGGAGATAATATTGGATGGTTACCATATTGGATGGTTACCATGCATGTGAAGGTATGACAGTGCTCGCAGGCCAGCCCGTGCAGCATTGTTGTTGATGTTGTCTATGTCATATTATCATCGTGCTGGTGCTGTGACTGCGCGTGCTTTGTGAGCCATGTGCTAATCAAGGTGTCAAGCACGTCGGGAAGCACGTCGATACACTTTTGGGTCGCCAGTCAGCTATTCGAACAGCTGAATGTTTGTACTGTGTGATGTTATTACTGTTGGATTTTTACCAAAGGAAACAGTGCAGTTTTGAGGAAGGGCAGAGCCAAAGAAGGTCGAACCAGGCAGGACAATTAATTGCAATTGGTCGCTGTGATTGTGTTGGTTCAATTGCCCTTGTCGTGCTGGAGAGCACTTGCTAGAGGCCAAGCTGAGCAAGTCATTCTTGGCGTTGCCTTGTTATGTCACGGGGTCGGCAATGGTCATCCCTTACACCCTGCCTGGCTGGTATTTAAGCTGGTGCTTCCCTCTGCCAGGACAGGGTTGTTCTGATACGTTCTCTCGTGTTTACCCTCACAGTCTGGTTGCTATTGTTCCTCTGGTCCGCCTTTCTGGCTTGTCATCCGCCTCAGTGCGTGTGTGGTCTCAGTGCCACTTGTGTCTGACAGCAGTGGTTCTCCTCCCCACTGTGTAACTCTCCTTTGGTGAATGTTTTCATAGCCAATTCAAGGTGTGCGCGTCTCCAATTAGCTTCTTAGCAGACGAATCTCTAACCTAGTGCATTCTTGTGGCCAGGAACAGCCCGAGCGTGCTCGCAATTGGCAGTGCAGCCCTTTTTCCTGCAAGCTCCTGCAAGTGCATTGGCAGTAGCTGTGACAGTACTAACGACCATGCGAGCGCCGCCATTTGCTAACCCGTAAATGAACGTAGTTAAAGCAACCCTCAACCTTAATTGAGCATTTCTAGTCGCTTGTTGCGTAGCGTATGTCTTACCGCGCAAATTGTAGCTCTGCGTGCACTTCGCCCAGACCCAACAACTAGGAGTATTAGCACTGCGTCCGCGGTTGCTTGGCCTGCTTTCTGCCTTTCTATTTCAGAGCCCACAGCGTCAAAGCTACTTCCTACTACCTACATAGCAGGCCTCCCCTGGCTAAGTGGCTCCCAACACTATCGTTGCTGTTACAACATGCTTTGTGTGGTACAGTTACACCCACAGTGCAACCTTGGACACGCGCGCAGCATGTGTGAATAGAGTGTGGTCAGCAGCTGCCTATACGGCAGGGTTCCTTATTGCGCACGTCATTCCACGTGCAATGGTTTCAGTGCAGCATGTGGTGGGCATGCAGCACAAGCTCTCCCGCTCTGTTTCTGGCACTTGGAATTGTCTGCCAGACCTGGCTGAACCTACACACCTGCTACGCAACTGCCTTTCAATAAAAAACAAATGATTCCTAATGAACCCAGTCTTATGGTGAGATTGTCCAACGTTCAAATTGTTACCAGGTGCAGCAGGCATGCAGGCATGCGCTAGCCAGCAGCTGGCAGCACTATCAGTGGAGCAATCAGCCGGCCTGTCACTCACGTCCACACTGACGCCAGCAGCATTAGCAGACACATCACGTCCCTGCAGGACAGGAGCACAGCGGCGCAACACACAGCACATACTACTCAGTTTTACCACACGATTCCCTTGATGGTAAAAGACGTCCCTATACTATGTCATTGTAAGCGATGTGGGCCTTGAAAATGGCACTGAATGCGGCAGTTGCAAAAGCTGCTAGCTGCTTGCTGCTGCTGCTGATTTTGCAGGAGGAGTACGACATGGGTGCAGTGCAGGCGTCAGCAGTACGCATGTGGCGTGGGTATTCGCCTCCTTCTGAAGCTGGTCAGAGCCTAGGAGGCGGCCTGCTCGGCACGCTGGCACTCACATCGACGCTGACTTGCGCAAACCTGCCAACACCAACGTCCACGTCCTGCAGCTTGCGCTTGCCGACATTCACACGGACGCCATCTCTGTCCCTCTGCACGCCACCAACACCACCAGCAGCAGCAGCAGCAGCAGTGAGCGACATGCCACGTGCAACGATTTCAATGCAGCATGTGGTGGCCATGCACCTCTCCTGCCTGTTTCTGGCACTTGAAGTGTTTGCAGCCCACATCCTTGCTGAGAAACTGCCTTCTGATCAAACCAGATGAGTTAGTGAGCTGGCCTCGCTGTTACCAGGTGCAGCAGGCATGCAGGCATGCGCTAGCCAGCAGCTGGCAGCACTATCAGTCGAGCAATCAGCGGGCCTGTCACTCACGTCCACACTGACGCCAGCAGCATCAACAGACACATCGGTACCCTGCAAAATAGAATCAACGGCGCATCACACAGCCCGTACATGTTGATACAATGCTTACCAAACTCTTCAGTTGAACGGCAAAGAACGCCCTTGCCAAATGCCTGTGGCACAGTGCACTTGCTGTACACTGCCTGTTCATATCCGCCCTGGGGCAGCATCCCTAAACATCGTTCGCCAACCACTGGTTTCAGCAAAGCCCCAAATGAAACAGCCATGATGATTCAAATGCACGCACCTCAACGCTCACTTCCACAAGGTCGCCAACGCTGACGTCCACATCTCCCTCCTGCAGCGGCCTACGTCCAAGCTGGTGAAAGGAGCGTCAACAGACACCTCGCCACCCTGCAGCACAGCAGCACAGCAGCCGCGCGTGCCACGCTGAGTCAGGCCTTGCTCAAATCTTGCTCAAAACCTTGCTCAAAGCTTTCTGACTTGCTGCTTGCTCATGCTTTGACAAGACACCACTGCAACAGGCGAGGAGCTTATGTTGCGCTCGCCACAGCTAGCAAGGCTTGCTGCTTGGCTGAGGCACCATACTAATAATATCAAATGCCAGGTGCGTGCTCAGCACAGGGAGTTGGCAACCTTCTGCAATGGCGCTAGCGACAAGCATGCCCCGCACGCATCAGCAGAACTTATAACAGCGTTGGACGTGGCCACAGTCGTCCTTTCTACCCATAAACTAGTCGGTCTGAAAAAAACACAAGTACGGCACTCACCTCGACGCTGACTTGCGCAAACCTGCCAACGTCATTGTTCACATCCTGCAGCTTGCGCTTGCCCTTCTCAACCACCACCTCCTTCTGTGAGCGAGTACCAGCAGCAGCAGCAGCAGCAAAGGTTCAAAGATGGTTGCCAACACATGGTTGTGCGGCACATGGTTGCCCTTCTCAACCAACACCTCTTTCTGTGAGCCAGCAGCAGCAACAGTGGCAGCAGGAGCAGGGGCAGCAGCAGAGATCAAGAGATGGGTGAGCACATGGTTGTGCATTGGGGCACACAACCTTGTCAGGTGCTGCACATGCGGCAGTTGGAGGCCTGCCGCATGGTTGGCTGATCAGTCAAAGCCCTGCTACACGTAAAGCTCTGCTGCTGTCCACGTGAAGCGATGTTGAAGCGGCTGATCATAGTCACGTGAAGCTCAAGTTACACTGCAGCTGCTGCGCAATTGATGCCTGCAGCAGAGTCTGCACTATAAGCAGCTGCAGGTGCGGTGGCTGCAAGCGAGCAAGGCAGCTGTGCACAATCAAAGCAGATATGGTAGCATGGAGGCACACCATGTTCAGTGCGCACACCTGTTGTTAGTGCCTCACAAGGAACACGCAAACGAAGACTTTGGGGGCTGAGGCTCAACACGTCAGCGCAGCATTGTGATCGCCATGCACAACCGACTCACCTCAATGCTGACGCCCTTCTTGCTGCCTGCTTTGGAAACCTCGACACTAGTACTGAAAGTGAACCCCTGCAGCTTGCGGCCGACTTGGACATTGGTGAAGGGCGCTTGCACACTGACAGCAGGTAGGGCCACGTTGACATTTGCGGGGCTGGGGCTGGGGCTGGGGCTGGGGCTGGGGCTGGGGCACGGGCTGGGGCTGGGGCTGGGAGTAGGGCTGGGGCTTGGACTCGGAGTAGGACTGGGGCTTGGGCTTGGGCTGGGGCTTGGGGAAGGAGATGGAGAGCATGGCCCCTGTTACAGCAGCAGCAGCGATGGGGTGTTAGCATCTGCACTCCTACTGTAGCGCAGCAACAATTGATGCAGTTATGCAGCTGCTTGCACATGCATGGTGATAATGGTGATATGGTGATGATCATGACACAGCTAAGTACGCAACAGCCCAAAACGCCTACCACCGCTTGCCAGGACCTTTGGGCTGCGGCAGCCCAAAGCAACTACCACAACATTGGACAGACAAGGATAGCCCTGCAGGCGATCTGCCTGACCTGCTGATGCTGACTACTACTGTACAGTAGATCAGGTGCATTGTGACACATGGCATGGCTGGTCTGCGCGTACGCCGCTGTACTGCAGTGTGGTATGCCCACCTGCACGTTGGTGTAGGGGGCTGTGACGCTGACTGGTGTGCAGGGCGCAGGGGAAGGGGAAGGGGCAGGAGAGCCGGCCTGGACACTCACACTGGTGGGTGGAGCCTGCAGCAGCAGATACGGTCATGTGCAGTGTGATGCCGCAAGCAGCTGGCATGGATATGCTGATGCTGTTGCAGGCAGTGATCGCGTGCATTGCTTGCCACGTTGGTGCTGCTGTCACATTCACAAGATATGTGCAGGTCTGGAGTTGTATCGGGTTGTTGCGACGGCGTGCCTGCGATAACATTCATGCTTGCATCTTGCTTCCAAGATCTGCATTAGCACAGCAGATGCCTTGTGTGCAGTGTCAGGCGTTGCTTGCCTGCACTTGGACCTGAACATCCCGCAGGCTCCTGCTGTGGACGCAACCAATGCAAAGCAGTAATAACAGCGCCCAAACGCCTGCGTTGACTGCCATATTGGCGCTGTTTGCGTGTCGAGCGTTTTGCGTTCTGCGTATCGAAACTGGTGTTTGAAGTGCACCTTGCCCTTTGATCACTCGTTGAGCGTCTGTTACGTGCCAGCACCGTGCACCAACGGGTACATGCAGCAAGCTCAAAGCACGTATACGTGGTATATATGACTTGCAAGCATCTTGGTCCAGGTTCTCTGAGGGTGCCGAAGAAGGTCTGACTTTGGGCACGAGCTCGAGCACGTTGAAGAGGAGTTCGTCACCAGACGGCAGCCAACCTCACGCAGACGATTTCATTTATTGAAACAAATAGATTTATGTGTGGTGGTTGAGCTTGCAGCAAATGGCGCCACTTTGGCGATGTACTGGTAGCTCCAAGGTTTCAGTACGTGTACTTCTCAATAACATTTGGGCTATTGCATCGATCGGCGATGGGCACTACCAATAAATGAATGGCACTGCGAAATCCTCGCAAGTTTTCTCACCATCAAACAATGGACTGGTTCTAGACGATGCAGTGCACAGGGCAGGGGCAGGGGCAGCAGCAGAAGGAGCAGCAGCAGCAACAGCAGCAGCAGCAGTTGTAGCTTGCCTCTGCTCGCCAAGCGCCAGGCAAAGGGGGCGTGGTGGGCGCTCGCTCGGCGTTTCTTACTTGTGGCAGCGTCAGGCGTGCTCCGCAGCAAGCTTGCATGCAGGTGGGGTCTGAGATGTTGGGAAATCTTCTGTTTGCAAATCAGTGCTGTGCCCACCTTCAGGGCGTGCTACTGGGTTGGCAAAATCACAACTTTGGGCAAAGAAATGCAGCAGCACTCTAGCATAAACCATGCATGTACATCAATACCAGTGACATCACTGGGCGCGGGAAGCCAGGCACAGGTTTGTTTCACCTGACAGACAGCACCAACAATACCCGTGTAAGAGGATTATTACACTAGTGTGCTAATAAGGGGGTAAACCGTAAAAGGCCCCCCTGAGTGTATCACACTTGTGCTGTCAGAAAAAAGGTTTATGCAGCCATTTGCTTTTATAAACTTTGTTGTGTAAGCATACATCGTAATGTTTACATCGATTGCAGAAGGTCAGACCGCGGTTGCGCCCTGCAACCACCGCACATGAACTGCAGTACTGCTGCAGCAGTACTGCTGTAGCACTGCCAAGTCGCTTGGACGCCCGCATGGGCGTGCCGCTCCTTTGAAACACATACTAGTTAAAAGCCTTGAATCTGATGCGATAGCCGCAGTTTGCCCTTCGAAGGCCCGCGATGCAGCAACATACAGCTGTGCTGCCTCTGTGACAGAGCACGGTGCTTGTTGCACTGCTTCGGTGCATGACATGCCGCGCCACAGCTAGGGCTGTGCTCATACGTGATAGATGTCAGAATCTGTCAGAGCCAAGGCCTGGCACACTGCATGCTATGTCACTCAATTTGCCGTGGCATGTGTTGAGCAGTGATGATGGCTTTGTGAAGTGATACGTGCACGAGTGCTCAGAGCTCTGCTTTGAGTTCAGCTGGGCAGGCCGAAAGAAACAATGAAGGTGTTACAAAAGTATGTCTGTATGGTGAAGAAACGGCAACCCTGATTGAGGCCAACCCAGCAAACGCAACTCTGCAGCTGTATGACATCATGCCTCCTGTGCTCTGCTGTCATATGAGCAGAGCAGGCCATACAGCCATGGGGTGCACCAGGCAGCTTGCTCAATGTGGAGGGGAAGGGCAGGCATGCAACGACCTGTTCAATAACTGTAAAATACCTGCTACAACTGCCAACAACATATTTCATAAAGGGTACGTGCTCAGGCAGCAAATCAGGTGCTTGGCAGCGCCTGAAGCAGTGTATGGTGCCATTCAACGGGCTGCAGGTCAATCAATACACAAGGGCTTATGCATCAAATCGTCAAACCAACACCTGAAGCTACTGATGGCGGCTGGGCGCTCTACCTGAACTCAACGATGCTAGCTGCAACACTGCACAATTCATAGAGGCACTACTAGCCGTGGTCATGGCCACGTCTTGACATTGAACGCACAGAGCTGCAATTCACGTACTCAATCGACAATGCCACCTTGTTACAGCCACTCGGCTGCCTTCAATTCGTAAAACCACGTGCACTGCATTTGCACCGCAGTGCAGTGCACAGGTACAGACATACGTAGACATGTTCTGCTCCCAACAGGGCAGCACTGCTGATACTCTAGTGTATATCATATACAGGGCAGCACTGCTGATACTCTAGTGTATATCATATACAGGGCAGCACTGCTGATACTCTAGTGTATATCATATACAGGGCAGCTTTACAGCTTGTGGCCAACATTCACACTGGTGTAGGGTGCCTGCACGCTGACGGCAGGCACATCTACTTTCACATCGGCGGTGGTGGGGCTGGGCTGGGGCTGGGGCTGGGGCTGGGGCTACAGGGCTGGGGCTGGGGCTGGGGCTGGGGCTAGGGCTGGGGCTTGGGGAGGAAGACGGGGAGCATGGCACCTGCATGTACAGCAGCAGCAGCATAGCATGAGCACTAGCCTAGTGCTTGAATGGCTTGGCATGCACTCGTTACACTCGCAGCACTGGCAGCAGCGCAGCGCAGCTGGCTGCCACACCAAAAGCACAAAGCGCGCTTCGGCCAAACTGTCAAGCCACTGGCGCGTATTATACTCCAGTGAACTATGGCGGTGGCATGCTGGCCGTGTGTAGACGCAGATGCCGCAAAGCAAGTGCCCTGTTGCCTTGGTTAAGCTGCATCTAGGACTGGGGTTGCAGCAAGCAGGGCTGACACCATCATGCATGTAAAGTCTACTGGCCTTGCAATTGACCCTATGTGACCTCAATCTGCTGAAGCAAGCTTGCAATTCGATCCTATGCACCTACCTGCACCTGCACGTTGGTGTAGGGTGCTTTGACGCTGACTGGTGTGCAGGGCGCAGGGGATGGGGAGGACGAAGACGAAGACGATGGTGAGGGGGCAGGGGAGCTGCCTGTGACGCTCACACGGGTGGCTGGAGCCTGCAGCAGCAGACACAGTGAGGGGTTTGTGAAAAAGCATTGATTTGCTGCTGCGCAGCTGCAGAGCACTGCAGCATGCAGTATAGTAGGGCGCAAGTGGTTTGCACTAGCTGTGTTGCTGTTGTAATTGCGTGTTGTTTTATGTTGTGCTGAACAGCGGAGGCAGTGTGCAGCACACAGCCACTCAAGTGGCTGACGCTGAAAGGCTGTAAGCATGCTTGGCAGCAGCAGTGCAGCATGAGGTCTGGACACCTGCTCTTACCGTGACCTGCACTTCCAGCATCTTGCGTCCATTGACGGAGGCCAGGCACAGCAGCACAGCCACTGCCCAGAATGCTCCCTTGCTGTTCATGTTGCTGTCGTGCGGTTGGCGGAACAAAGCAGTTGAAGTCCGACTAGGTCTGTCACTGGATGTGAGTGTGAGTAGTTAGATACTGGTGCAGGGGGTTGGTTGTTGTGTTTCTTCAACGATAGAGGTGCCTATATATTGCTCGGGCTGCTTGGGTCCACGTTCTCTCAGGGTGCAGGGCAGTTTCGGGCTTTTGGACACGACATAAGCATCGACGGGGATTACTAAGTCAGCTCACCGAACACTTACCACGATACTTCGATCAAGTTTTGGAGGTCATGCATGCAAACGACCTGTGCAAAGCGAGAGAAGGAACGACGACAGTTGTCAGCTTCCCGCACTGGTCCAAGGTTGAAGTACACATGTACTGCCCTTTGTCGCTTTTCAGCGATGCGCCTGTCTCAATCGTTGATGCAAATATTCTCATAGCAACCGGCGCACCTTGATCAGAGGATCGTTACCAAGTACCACTTCAACGACTGCACAGCAAGGCGATCAGCTGATCAATTGCACCAGCTGGGCAGTATGCGTGCTGTAGGCAACACCTGCCATGCCCAACCTGCACTGATACGCAATTGCAGGACGACCAAGCATTACATGCTGCCTGGGTGCATCCTATGGAGGCTGATGCTGCTTTTGACCGCAACACACAACCTCAATACATGCAATTATGCTTGCCGTTCCGGGTGTTG
>CADDIJ020001765.1:0-11318 GCA_902809745.2 Tetradesmus lagerheimii | reverse complement strand
ATTTTATTATTATTTTTTATTATTTTATTCACGCTGGCGCCTCAGCTACCGATGCAATGGTGAGGCATGTGCTGTGTGCTTCTTCTGCTTGCAATAGTACGCGTTGCTCTACGCGATGTCAAGGCCATGTGACGCTGTTTTTATTCACGCTGGCGCTTCAGCAATTTGAAAAGCAATAGCGTAATGCGACTGGCTACAGCTACTGTTGAGACAAGTTCAGACTATTGTTGACTCTGTTTTGTCGTATTACATGGAAAGCGACGCGTTTCGGGCTCTTCACCCTTCATCAGGCTTCAATTCTGTGAACACGGACAGAATCAACAAGTACTCGCCATCAGAAGCACACAACAACAGGGTGCAGGTTTTGGGGTGAGGTCACTGGCCATGTTGCCAGTGGCTCGAACCCTGTACAATACTGCACTGCAAAAGCAAACCATGAGGTCTTGATGGTGAGAGCTGTAGCATTACGCTAATGCTTTTCAAATTGCTTCAGGTACCGAGGCAATGGTGAGGCATGCGCTGTGTGCTTCTTCTGCTTGCAATTTTATTATTTATTATTATTTTATTATTAATCTATATATAAGCAAACAACTTGAAGGTGCTGTTTTTGGGGAAATTGAAGAGCGTTTCGCTGCGCGCAGGCATTTGCAGCCCATGGTTATAATGTACTAATTTAGGGGCATCATTCATTCAGGGGCCTGAGCCCAGCCTTAATGTCCACTCCCCTAAAACGATGCTTATCGTATAAGCTGTCACATCAGCAAGCGTCGGCTCCATCAGAGGCTTCCTGTGGATGTCAACAAGTGTGACAGGCGTGAGAGCAACTGCGAATCTTTTTCGCGAGAGTACCTGGTGCGATAAAACCCCCTGTCCTCCCCCCCTAAAACAAATCTTTGTCGAATAAACTGCAACTTCACAAAGCTGAGGCCTCCTGTGGATGTCAACAAGTGTGAGACGTGTGATGGGTGGTTGTTCCCAGGCATGCACCTGTCGAGCCCAGGAACGCCACATGCGTTCTACGCAATGTCAACATCCCAATCTGCACCATGTAATGGACCTTATGCCCTCAAGCGCCCAACAACATGCAAACGATCGAGAGCATCAAAGACAGGCAGAGGACGCTGCGCGCTATCATAATCAGCTAAATTAGGGGCATCATCTGTGAAGGCCTCGAGGCAGGCGGAGGGCCCTGGTGGGAGAAAGGGCAGCAGTAGACACTTCAGAAGCCTTGGCTCCAAGAAGCCAGTAGGGCCAAAAAGCCACTCTGATGTGCACCATGTCATGGACCTTACGCCCTCAAGCGCCCAACAACATACAAACGATCGACAGCATCAAAAACCTTGCTCACATGTGTGCATGGCCGTGGCATCGCCACGGGTTGCCCGCTAGTTTTTATTATTTTATTCACGCTGGCGCTTCAGGTACCGATGCAATGGTGAGGCATGCGCTGTGTGCTTCTTCTGCTTGCAATTTTATTATTTTATTATTATTTTATTATTATTTTTTATTATTTTATTCACGCTGGCGCTTCAGGTACCGATGCAATGGTGAGGCATGCGCTGTGCCTTTTGCTGCGCCTATTGCTGGGCCCGTAACATGTTGCCTGTAACATGTACTGCCAATACTGTGTAGCACAGATGCATTACTTGCCGGTGATGTCATGACCTGATTGTTGATATGCTGTGCTGCTGCTGCGCTGTGCCAGGCTCCATATTGACTTGCACTTGAGAAAGGGCACCAAGCTGGGCGCCCTGCAATCCTTGGACACCAGCTTGTACTGTGCTGCTGCAGGGTGCATGTTGACCTCTGGTTTCAACACCAACATATCGGGTCGCTGCAGCTGTAACAGCTGTAACAGTCGAAATATCAGTGCTAGTCCTCTACCTGTTCACCGTCCGGCATTTGTTTGCCCCTTTCAAGTCATATCACTAAATCAAACTGTTCTGCTGCTGCTGCTGCTGCTGCGCTGTGCCAGGCTGCATGTTGATCTGCACTCAAGAAACGGCACCAAGCTTGGCGCCCTGCAATCCTTGGACACCAGTGCAAATGCTCAATGCTCTGCTGTTGCTGCTGCTGCTGTGCTGCGACAGGCTCCATATCGACTTACACTCGAGAAACGGCACCAAGCTCGGTGCGCTGCAATCCTTGGACACCAGTGCAAATGGCAACCTCGTTTCCACTACTGAAGTCTGGAGCTGGTGTTTAGGGTTCAATGGAAACTACACCTCGACTGCTGGCGTGCAAGAAACGCTGCAAGTGGGGCAACTGTACCGGCTGGTGGCCTATGCAGTGGGGCCGGTTGCGGTACGCGATGCAATCAACAAGATACAGCCACGGCGGGAAAGGGTGAGCAAGTTGGCAGTTGGTACACTCATATTGTATGCAGATTGTGTAGACTCCATTTTAGAGTTCACAGCACCCTGGTTGTTTCTAGGGTTTGAATCTGGTGATTAGGTTTCAACGGAAACTACACCTTGACTGCTGGCACACAAGAATCGCTGCAAGTGGGGCAACTGTATCGGCTGGTGGCCTATGCAGCGGGCCAGTTGCGGTACGCGATGCGCTCAACAAGATACAGCCACGAAGGGAAAGGGTGAGAAAGTTGGCACTTGGTACAATTACTACGATTAGTAGTCTCTCCTTAAAAATGCAGATGGTGTGATCTTTATGCTGAATTCTACAGCACCCTGCTCGTGTCTAGGGTTTGGATATGCTGTTTAGGGTTTCAACCAACCCCTTGAAAAGAACGTGTCGCTGCAAGTCGGGCAACTGTATCGGCTGGTGGCCTATGCAGTGGGGCCGGTTGCGGTACGCGATGCGATCAACAAGATACAGCCACGGCGGAAAAAGGTGAGCATGTTGGCAGTTGGTACACTCGATTTGAATGCAGAATGTGTAAACGTGATGTTCACAGCACCCTGCTCGTTTCTAGGGTTTGCATTTGGTGTTTGGGTTTCAATGGAACCTACACCTCGACTGCTGGCACACAAGAATCGCTGCAAGTGGGGCAACAGTACCGGCTGGTCGCCTATGCAGTGGGGCCGGTTGCGGTACGGGATGCGATCAACAAGATACAGCCGCGAGGGGAAAGGGTGAGCAAGTTGGCAGTTGGCACACTCGGTTTGAATGCAGATTGTGTAAACATCATGTTAAAGTTCACAGCACCCTGGTCGTTTCTAGGGCTTGGAGCTGGTGTTTGAAGTTTAACGACTAGGAAAGGTACACCTCAATTGCTGCCACCTGTAATCGAGAATCATTTTGTCCTGCTGCTCCTGCTCCTGCTGCTGCTGCTGCTGCCAGCAGTTTCATATAAAGGCAGTCCTCAACGTGGTCCTGCACCTGACTGCACATCATGCTGTGCCCCCTGCCATCAGTGCTTTGGCTCAAGTAACATCTCGTCTGCTGCTGCCGCTGCTGCTGCTGCCGCCGCCTGCAGGTCAACATAAAAGGTATCATCAATGTGGTTCCATGATCACAGCTGGGATGTACAACAGCGTCGTGTCTGGCGCAGCAGCAGTGGTGGCTGCCCACTTTCCCGCATCCCGTGCAACAGGTGGCTGCAGGTGGCACACATGTGGCTGCCCACTTCCACGCATAGGCTGTGAACTGACCGTCAGCAGCTGTCAAGCGTATGAGCACAATGGCCGCTTGGGTGTGTTATACATCATTATATAAGGCTTTGACACAGACAATGGGTGTTTGGGGAGTCATGATGTCACGCAGCAGCTGCGACACAGGCGTGATGTTTCAAACCACTGTGGTAGCTGAGCTGTACATACACATGATGGTGATGTCCCTGGCAGCAGGCGACAGTGGTCCTGCGCATTTTTTGCTGTAGAGCTGTACATACGGTTGTTTTTTTTGAAGTAAATTGGTTACATTGGGCTGGACCAAGCAACAACGAATTTACTCCGTAAAAGATCCATTAGGAGGATGGGGCAACCTGTTCCGACACCCACCCCACAGCTCTCTTGCAGCTGCAAGAGACGCTGTCACAAGGCCATGTAGATAGTTCCGTGAGGAACAGCCACAAAGAGCATCCAGGACCTGACCGTGTGCCCAGTATCCACTACCACCACAGCCGTCCGCGGATCAGCTGCAGTGTTTTACAGGCCGTGAGTTGCCACCGCAGGCGATCAACACAGCCTGGCTAAATGCTCCATCAGCCATGTATCATATATACATTCAAAAGATATGCATGTGAGCACTATGTCATAGCATGCTTGCTGATTCAAACCTGCTGGTACCATGCACATACCCACACAATTGTATATATTTTTTTTACATACGGTTGTAACCACAAAGGGCATCATATATTGGGACACATTGAGAGCCACCAACCTGCAGCGTGCCTGTGTGCTCCAGTGTTACTCAAATGTCATGTATTTGATATTTTGATATTTGTATCTTGGCTTCACTGCCTGTTACGCGTACCATGCGTAATCAGCCAGAACAGCAAGAGGTGTTGGGAGGTGCTGTGCATTCTTGGCAAGAATTGCTGGTACATTTAAGTTTTCACATGTTTGACATGTTTGCGGATATGCCTATGGGCGCGGTATGTGTGCTAGTGCACTGCAGCTTGCAGCCGGCAACCTAACGTACCTGGCCTGCCTTGAATATGTCTAGGGTTTAGGGGGAACCATAAACCCCAAACCCGGCAGTACGTGTGTTGGTGCACTGTAGCTCGCAGCAGGCCTCCTGTTGTGCCTGTCCTGCCTTGATGCTATGTTATTTTTGTTAGTGCACTTATCAGTGTTCATAGCATGTTAAAAGCTGTGACCTTATACTGAGACTTGAGCTCTGCAAGTGGCCAAACAGCAAGCATAGTATGTATAACATTGTTTGCTGCTGAATTTACCGCACTGCATCAAGCACAACTGCATGCACAGCTGTTGCCTTTTGCCGCTAGCAGCTGCAGGTACCAGCTGCAGCTGCTATCTGGAGGGTAGTGTGTGGAATGTACCTCACTGCATCAAGCAGAACTGCATGCACAGCTGGCACCTTCTACTGCTGCTAGCAGCTGCAGGTACCAGTTGCAGCTGCTGTACGCAGGGTAGTATCTTGCACGCATGCTTGGTGTCGACACTACGACGTCGTACATGGTGCAGCAGACATTGATTACCACCACGTTCATCTGCAAAGTGATACATGTCTGCAACGTTCACTTCACATATGTTGTATGTAAGCACTGCACCTAGAGGGAACGGGATAAGTATTGTCGCATTACCACGATGTTACGAGGAATGAATGCATAAGTCAATGAATGAGCTTCACGTGGTGTGTTCACACCAGCATGAGAGAGGGTGTGTCACACATCACAATGTGATGATGAGGATCAGTGATGCGCCTCCAGACGGCTCCTGCCGTTCAATGACCAATGACCATTGAATGATGCAATGACTGTTGATACGAGGATGTAAGTGTGTGCACATCATCATCATCATCATGTTACCCATTAAGCCATAGCATCAACGCCATCGGCCCCGCGCCCCTCAGGAGCGGAAGAAAGAGGGAGCACTGCTCCATTGTGTTTGCAAATATTACGCACATCCCAAGCTTGGACAAGATACTCAGCAATGCTCCTAGATATCACTCGGCACACCCCCCTACTACCCCAAATATCATCAGAAACAAAACGCAACAACTTGGTGGATGCATCAGTCAACGACAACACATTGCGCAATTTTTCAGCGCCGCCAGCAACATCACGCAAAACAGACCGAATTTCATCAAGCATAGTATCCCTCTGAGCAGAAGTAGCGGGACAATCAAACATCAGATGTGACAAAGACTCAACACCCTGACCACAAGCAGGACATGCTGTGTTAGAATCAGCTCTGCTGCCACCATAACGACTGGTACGCTCATGCACACAAAGACAGCCCATTCGAACACGCATCAGCAACTCAATACCACGCGTTGGCGCACCAGAACACAAAAAGGGCCTAGCCCTTTTAAAACGCATGGCATCAGCATGTGTAGGGTGCACATGCGTGATGTAACGGCTCAAAGTAGAGTGCTGCAGTGATTCACAAACAATTGTGTCTGCATGCAGCTTCCTGACCTGACGGTTGATGTGATTCTTGCACGCATTAGCTCGATCAGCCGCCGCCTCAACATCCACACCATACTTGCAAAGCAAACTCTGCACATACTTATGCCAAGGTGTCACCGCAACAGCACCACTAGGGCGCTTCCACTCAGCTGAAAACACCTGATGTGGCAACCGACAGTTCTGCATACGCTGAACCCTAAAGTAATACTCCATCGCCCTCTGATGAAGCCACATGTGCAATGGCTTCACACCCCATTCAGCCAGAACAAGTGAAGTGCAAGGGCGCTCCTTGCCACAACGCATTGAGCACTTGATGATGTCAGTCTGCACTTTGTCAATCTGTTGCAGTTGCCTTGCAGTTGACGGAAACCAGACCTCGCTGCCATATTCAACAATCGGGCGAACGCATGTAAGCAGAATGATACGCTTTACTTCCACGCTGATGAGCCGGCTCTTCCAGACTGGCATGAGCCCACCCTTCACACGATGCACTTTTGCCAACATCTTCTCAAAGTGCGTATTCCAGTTGCAGGCATTGTTGAACCACAGGCCAAGGTAGCAGTACTCTGATACAACAGGCACAGGCACACCGTTCCAAACGATGCCAGAATCAGCCAACTGGCTGGGCTGTCTAGCTGGTGAGACATGCATGACAGCAGACTTCAAGCTATTCAGCTTGAACCGCCACTTACAACTGTATTCATAAACTGTTGCAGCCACAGCCTGAACCTCAGCCAGAGATCCGCACACAGCAACAAAGTCATCAGCCTGCATGGCTGCCACAACCTGACCAGCAGGTTTGTCACAAGGGCCCATAAGGGTGATTCCAGGGTGCTTTGCATGCACCTCATGCAGCAGATCATCAATGAAGTAAAACCGTTCACTATACTGTCAGCGTCGGAGGCTCACTGCAGCCGCCGCAGCTGTCACTGACAGCTCACTGTAGGTCCTGCAGGCGGCCTGCCAAGTTGGTGTGAAAACTTTGTAGCCGCTAGTAACTCTAGCGGAGGTGCCTGGCAGCTAGGCTTAGTAGCAGTGGCGCAGTGTGGAGGTTTGGGAAGTGAACATTTGGCGCGTGGTTATGTCAGGTGGTGGTGTCTTTTGAGATGCCGCAACTTTTGAGGAGTGGTTGATATGGATGATCTCTGGTGCAACTAGCATCGCATCCATTGTGTTGTGCCATTGGATTGCGCTCATGTTGGCTTTAGCCAGTTTACTCCCGCTTTTATGGTGTTTCAAAGCACACTTTGAGGTGTGCCAGCTTATGCCTTGTACAATCCTGATCGAGAGTCTAGGACTATTTTGGCTTCAAGTTGCTTCAATCTCCCTTTTTGGCGCAAGATTGCGTTCACTTTGTGTGGTGCATGCCATCTGAGATGGCGAACGGCCTACGTGTAACTTCCACTCTGTCAACTCTCTAAAAAAAATTATTGCTAAATTGCTGGCTATGCGCACATCCCGAGTGCTGCAGTCAGTGGTGCATCCTGATCAGCATGGGTTTGTGCCTGGTAGGTACATATGTCGTGTTCGATAGGGTTACCAGCCGATTGCATCCGGCTGGGCATGCAGTCAGCAGATTCACCAGGAAGATCTGATTGACCTGGTGTTTTGACCAGTGTTTCGTGGCGTGAGCAGCCAGAACTTGCTTGAATAGATATATTTCTTTGAGTTGTATGCAGACTGACCGCAATGTGGCTACGACTGTGAGTCTGTTATTTTGTCACTTCCAGTGGCCGTCTGTTTCCACGAGTGTGGCGCTCATAGGGCGCATCGTGGCCTGATCCCAGTGTCTCTGGGATCACTGGGGCTTGAGTGATTGACTATTAGGCAGTATTGTGTACTGTAACTTACAGAATCTCAGGCTCTCGATTGGCAGACTGTCCACTCGACGTGTGCCCACACGCAGTGAACCCAGTAAGGGCAGCAATCAACAACCCTAATTAAAGAGACCTATTAGCGACGACTAAAGCCCCACAACGTGGGGCTGGACCAACCAGGGTGAGACGCTCAGCGAGCACTCACCGCCCGACAGCTTAGTTCTGCGAGCCCGCCAACGGCGGAAGCAGAACGACATAATCCCTGTTGCGTCACATAGGTGATGCTGTGTTGCTGTTCAAATTCCTGGAAGAGTATTGCGATGTAGGGCAGCAAAGCATGGTGGTCTTCCTGTCTGACATCAGTAAAGCATATGATACAGCAGATCGTGGTTTTATTCGGAAAGTCCTGTTGACGATGGGGTTCCCGCTGCCGTACATCCGTTGTTTTGATGCGTTTCACTCCAACACACAAGCACAGGTCCTGGTAAATGGGTGTCTGTCTCAGTTGTTTCCGGTAGGGAGTGGGGTGCGCCAGGGCTGTCCTTGGGCACCGTTGCTTTTCATTATGATGGCAGAAACTCTGGCGGAGGCGATCAGGTCAGATGCTAGAATTACAGGGATAACACTGCAGCTGCCTGTCACATCCACAAGCTCACGCATGCATACTGTCAAGTTCTCTGCATATGCTGATGATGCGGCTACCTTTATGAGTGACTGGCGCAGCGTCCGGTGGCTGAAGCGTGTGTTCGACGCATATGGCACGGCGTCTGGTAATGTGCTCAATATATCCAAAAGTAAGTGCTACCTGCCAGGGCCAGACACACCAACCAATGCAGCCAAGCTACAGGAGCTGGAGCCGTCTTTGAAACTGATAGACAGAACAGGGTTCTTTGTTTACTTGGGTGTGCCTTTTGGAGATGCTAATCAGGCTTACTGGGATGGTAAACTTGCGCAAATGCAGCAGCGCCTGCAAGCGCTGCATGCTTTGAATTTCTCCGCCTTAGGCAGGGCTGCTACAGGCAGGACGTATGCCCTGTCGGGCCTGCTGTATGCCCTGTGGTTTGTCAGTGACCCGGTGGACAGTAATTTGGTGCGGAAAATTAATTCCCTGTCCCGCAATTTTGTTTTGAATAACAAGCCATGTCTGCCATCGCGTCTTGGCTCGGAATGTTATAGGATGGGTGTTGCTGATGCATGTCTGCACCCCAAGTACGGCGGGGTCGGTATGTCAGATGTACCTCTCTATATTTCCTGCATGCGATGTGACACGCTGCTGCGTGTCTTGAAGTCCAATCAATCTCGTTCACTGCCTATATTGCGTGCGTTACTGCGACTTATAACCTGGCCGTATAACCTGGGAGTGCATGCTCTCTTCTGCTATCACGCTGCTATCACGCTGCTATCACACGTATGTTCAAGTCCTCTCCAATGCTGACCGCACTACACTGCTATGTGGCACAGTGGCCGCCTTGCAGGAGAACACATAAGATCACGCGCTTCTATGCTATGCGAGAACCGGTGTTCTTCAACGCACCGGTGTCCCTGGACTGCCATGATTTTGGCCCCTCTTACCTCAGAGCATGGCATCGTATTGCTGCTGCAGGATTCACCCATGCGTATCATTTCCTGCACCCAGGTCGGGAGCTGCTGCGACAGCAGTGGCGTGCAGCCCTTCCTCGCTTGCCGGCTGCAGAGGACAAGCTGAGGCTTATACTTGGGGCGCTCCTGCCCTTCCAATTGCCGGATGTGCTGCTGCCTGGTCAAACACCGGAAATGTCCTCGTGGCTGGATACGTGGGCGCTGCAACAGATGCCATCAACCTCACTAGAAAGTGCCTCAGCCAAACATATGTTTAACGCTGTCATTTTGTCCCGCCTGCAGCCGCTGCCGCGGTTCGTTTCTCATTGGCACCAAATTCTTTCATACCCCTTTACTAACTCACGTCGTACGTGGTTCAAGCATGTTTGGCAGTCCAAGCTGCCGCGCAGGTGGCTGGACACACTCTACTCTGTTGTTAACGATGCGCTCCCCACATACGCTAAAGTATGCCGCTCACCTGCCCCTGCCTCTTGTCCTATGTGTCATGCTGGCCCAGACGCGGTGCCGCACATCCTTTTCTCATGTGCGCAGGCTAGGTCCGTGTGGCAGTGGGCACAAACTGTGTGTCAGTGCTGGAGGCCGAGTGGACGTATGCCGACCACCCCCATGGATTTCAGGCTGTGGCTCTGCATAACACTGGACTCAGTACATATGCTGCACCCATGGAAGTGGCTGTTCTGGTCGCTGCCAGTCCTGCGCGCTCTGTGGCTCAGCTGTAATGCACAGTGTTTCTCGGACCGCGCGTGGTCACTGGAGGAGGTCAAATCATATTGCATAGCGCAGTGGTTGTCTGCTGCTCTGCTGCTTGCCCCGCACTACTCTACTGAGGCGTTCCTGCCGCTCATCCAGGTGCACCTCCCCAATCACACGCCACACTGGCGTGGCCCGCAATGATATTATAGCGACCCATGGCATGGGTCCTTTACGGTGATCTCTGCTGCTGCTGCTGCAATGCGTGCAGGATGCTGCTACTGCAGCACAAGGTGATGACATTGACTGGGTGCCCATGTCCCGCGCCCCGGGGGCAACTGGCGACTCTGGTCTGCGCTGCATCCTCATCTTCACTGCCGCCATCGTCAGCGCTCACAACTGGCATGCGGGCAGCATGGAGGTCATCAAGACCTTCCTGGTGGCGCTCATCCTCGACAACATGATTGCTGCTGGCGGCGCGCTGGCGGGGTTGGCGCGCATGGTGCAGACGGTGCATGCCACGGCTGGGCGGCCGGGTGCGCGCCACATCAGGCTGTCAATGGGGTTCAAGTATGGTGCTGCACTGCTGTCGGAGCTGCCATACATCCTCACGACGTTCCCACTGTATTTGAAGCATAAGCCAACATTTGCAGCTCTGGCTGCTGGTGCTGCGCCTGGTCCCATGTGTGTTCGTGTCTCCCTGTCGATTGCCCCCAACATGTGGCTTGGGAAGTGTGTGCAGGACATGTATGCTGCAATTCGCATCTCTGGTGTCAACTTCCTGCGATACAACAACAAAAAGCATGTGTATGGCAAGCTGCTGGAGTTGCCCAGCAACAGCTGCGGAAGTCATGTTGTATCGCAGCCGCGCTATTCGAATAGCGTTGCTGCCTGTTATGTGTCATCCTGTTACTGCCACTGCATGGGTTTCCAGCAATATGGTCAACTGCACATAACTTGGTCACCTTGGGTATGGAGAATTGCGTGTATGTGGTGCTATATGGCTGAAAGTTGGCTGACAGACTCACTGTGCCACAGTGTGCAGTGCACAGTGGCTGGAGCTACATGTGCTGGGAAGCGACTGGTGCATGTCGTCTCCGGCTGCTGGTGCTCACTTTGCGGCTCGTCTTCTATGCCACGATGTTATTACCAGTTGA
>CADDIJ020001764.1:0-28275 GCA_902809745.2 Tetradesmus lagerheimii | reverse complement strand
GAGTACTGCTACCTTGGCCTGTGGTTCAACAATGCCTGCAACTGGAATACGCACTTTGAGAAGATGTTGGCAAAGTGCATCGTGTGAAGGGTGGGCTCATGCCAGTCTGGAAGAGCCGGCTCATCAGCGTGGAAGTAAAGCGTATCATTCTGCTTACATGCGTTCGCCCGATTGTTGAATATGGCAGCGAGGTCTGGTTTCCGTCAACTGCAAGGCAACTGCAACAGATTGACAAAGTGCAGACTGACATCATCAAGTGCTCAATGCGTTGTGGCAAGGAGCGCCCTTGCGCTTCACTTGTTCTGGCTGAATGGGGTGTGAAGCCATTGCACATGTGGCTTCATCAGAGGGCGATGGAGTATTACTTTAGGGTTCAGCGTATGCAGAACTCTCGGTTGCCACATCAGGTGTTTTCAGCTGAGTGGAAGCGCCCTAGTGGTGCTGTTGCGGTGACACCTTGGCATAAGTATGTGCAGAGTTTGCTTTGCAAGTATGGTGTGGATGTTGAGTCGGCGGCTGATCGAGCTAATGCGTGCAAGAATCACATCAACCGTCAGGTCAGGAAGCTGCATGCAGACACAATTGTTTGTGAATCACTGCAGCACTCTACTTTGAGCCGTTACATCACGCATGTGCACCCTACACATGCTGATGCCATGCGTTTAATACTGCTTTCGCCATGACGATATAGATAGTGGGAAGGCTTGGCTGAGGCTGCTGTAACAGCTGGCAGGAAAATGCAAGGGCTGCAAGGACACAGCCAGGTGCGAGCCCGCTGCAATGCATGCAGCCTCCGGGAGCTGCCAGCTGTCAGCAGAGCAAACTGCTGGTCAGGTAGCCTCAGCCAATAGCCGTTTGAGGGGTTACACACTTTCAAGCACCGAGAGCGGCACAATTCAACAAGGGGCAAGACAGAGGAAAGGCGAAAGCAGCAGACAGGTGCAGGCACCGGCAGCAAAGGGAAGGCAGGGGACCAGCAATGAACAGGTCCCCAAACAAGCCTGGCGCAAGGGCGCACAACGCAGAAACAGGCAACGCAGGCCTGCAGCAGAAACACTGCAAGAGCTGCAAAGCACCACACACTATGGGGAGCAACCAGCATCAGCACAGCTATCAAAGCTGCACGACAGCGCACCACTGTCAGACGCTGCATGGCAGCGGACATGACACTATGTAGGGGCTGCAGCGGGCAACACCATCTCATTGCTGCAAGGCAGCATAAAACCATGAAACCCAGCGAGCGGCACAGGTTCGGCAGGTAGCGCGGCACGTTGTGCATGTTGCGCAACTACTCTGCGGCAAATGACAACCAGTGGTCAGTCACCTGAAACCAGAGTCACCGCTAGCAACACAGCCACTGCAGCGCCACCACCCAGTGCACAATGCGGAACAGTAGCCACAAAAAAAAGGGGCGGGAAGGGCGGGCGAGTTGCAGTTCGCATGAACAGCAACGAAACGTGCAGTGCTAGACGCCTGCGCATGCTAAGTGGCCTTCGGCGGCAGTGAGGTAATGACGTGTTTTGACTGTCACCTCACCCACTGCTTGCCTTTGACCAGGCAAGCAGGGATACAGCTACGCTGCATTAACCGCAATGAACAAGTCCATTGCACATTAATACTGCTTTCGCCATGACGATATAGATAGTGGGAAGGCTTGGCTGAGGCTGCTGTAACAGCTGGCAGGGAAATGCAAGGGCTGCAAGGACACAGCCAGGTGCGAGCCCGCTGCAATGCATGCAGCCTCCGGGAGCTGCCAGCTGTCAGCAGAGCAAACTGCTGGTCAGGTAGCCTCAGCCAATAGCCACATTGAAAAGACCAGTGGAACAGGAAGGGGGAGGGCTGCAAGCGGCAAGGCTTGCAGCCCACCTGGCCCGCCGCAACACGGCGCGCAGATAGAAGCCACAACACATGTGGCAGGCAAACAAACAGACGCACCCCAGCGCACACCACTAACGCAGCAAACACTCACGCTGCCAAACCTACACCGCTGAATCCAGGGCTGGGGCCGACAGCTGCTGCGAGAAGCAGCAGCAGAAGCAAACGCAAACCAAAACACACAACCACCAGCACAAACCACCACTGCAGCAAGCACACATGCTGCCAACCTTCAAACCTCTGAATGCAGTGCTGGGGCCGACAACTGCTGCAAGCAGCAGCAACAGCAAATCAAATGCTGAGCAGCAGCACGCTGTACACACGCATGCCCAACACGCAGCCTTTGCGCAGCAAACACCTAGCTGGGGGACCATCTGCAAGCTAGTGCTCGATGCGAACAGCTAGCAAGGGCCAGGAACTGTGGCGCCGAGCCATAGGGCCGGTGAGCGTCGAACAAGGCAGCTGGAAGCTGTCAACCGCAAGCAGCATCAGCTCATGAAACCAAGGCTGAGCCGGCCACAACGGCACCACCACCGTAACATTTGCACGCTCTTCGCGCACTTTCTGCACAACCTGCAGCAACATTGAGGTGGTGACAGGCGGGAAAGCAAAGGCATTGCCCAAGCAGACCATGGCTGCAGCAGGGCATCAACGCCCCTGCTGCCAGGGCACTGGAACAAACTGTAGAAGCAGTGACAGTGCGTGTTTTCCGCCGAAGCAAACAGGTCTATTTTGTGCGGGCCCCACATAAGATCAAGCCAACTAAACATCTCAGAATCCAGGCGGTAGTCCCCATGGTCAACAAAGCGAGAAGGTGCATCAGCTCTATTAAGTTCTGATTTCACCCTGACCACCTGCAGCTGAACATGCAGATCTTCAAGCACAGACCACAACAGCCTGTACTCGTCCATGAGAGCAGCGGACCGTGAAGCAAAGCGCCCCAAAACAGACTCTGTCACCGTGTTATCTTCATGCAGCCTCACCACACGATCGCGCACCACAGGCTCAAAAGACAGAAGAGCCATGCGCACAGCTCGCATCTCCTGCTGGTTGATGTGCATGCACGCTTCAGCAGCAGACCAGGCGCCGTGAGCAACCCCTTCGGGGCTGTCGCCAGGACAGGCAGCACAGCGCCCCAGCCTGTGGGACATGCATCAACAAACAAATCAACAGTAGCCGGGCGCAACCGAATAGGCGACGACAAATGCTGCACAGGGATGCTCGCCCACCACTCAAGATCACGGAAGGACTGGCGGGAGATGCTGACAGTCCCATTCCAGCCAGAAACAGACGCGCAATCGTCATACAAACTACGCAGAAACAGGTTGGCCGGCATGACAGCCAGCCGCACAGACTGCGCATATCCACAAAATGCAGCCAGCGCTCGCTTTGGCACGCGGCGCTTGTTCTGCTTGGCAGCAATAGCAATGCCGCGCGCCAGGCGGGTGAGGCGGGCAACCTTGGCTGGGGGCACACAGAAGGTGCCTTGGGCCAGGTCCACAACCAGGCCCAAATGCTCCAGCCGCTGTGTGGGCTCCCACACAGACTTGGTGGGGTGGGGCGTAAAGCTAAGCCAGTACATTATGGATTGGATCCACTCAGCACCGGCTGCTGCTGTCTCCTGGTCAGGGAACACAAACAAAAAGTCATCCAAGTAGGGCAGTACCTTGCAGCCAACCTGCGCTACACTGCCTCGGCTGCCAGGCGCTGCAGGGTACATGGTGCCTGACGGCACACGTGTATGCGCAGGGGAGCGCAGATGCGCAACAAAAGGCCTAGTCACCTTGGTGAAGTCGTAAGGCGAGTTATTCCAGCCAAAAGGCAAGCAGTTGATCTGATAAAACTCGCCAGCAAACTCAAAGCAAAAGTAATCGACTGCGCTAGCGTGCAGAGGCACCTGATAGAATGCGTCTGCCATGTCAGCCTTGACAGCAAAGGCATTGCTCAAGTCGTAACGCTGCAAAACCGCAGCGTCTCAAACCTGCACTTGCGGGCGACATTGAAGGTGTTGATATACTTGTAATTGATCACCAGACGCCAAGAACTGCCCTTGGGCACACAAAATGCATTAGAGCAGTATGCAGGGCGGGAGGCAAGCTTGGTGAGCACACCCAACTTGCTGAGGCGGGGCGCTTCAGTGCACAACCACCATTGCTTTTGGGCGTTGGTAGATGGCAAAGGGTTCTTGTAAAAGGGGGGCGGTGCGCGGCCACCCAGCCACTCTACAGGAACACCATGCTGCAGCCAGCTGAGGACATGCGAAGATGCACCAATGGCACGCCACTGCTTGCCGCACAATCCTAAGCGCCAGTGCAGCGGCGTGCTTGCAGGAAAGCTGTGCACGGTAACCATGCTCAGATGTCAAGAAAAGGCACCACAATGATGTGCCCCACACAGCTGCTTAATGACACAACAGCTGGGTGTTCAGACGAGTAGCCTAATGACAGGCCGTTACGTGGGAGCCGCCCCACACTCGCCTGCTGTGTGCGCAGGGCGCTTACTGCACTGCTGCTCCAGCAGATGTGCTGCCAGAGCCCATGCCTCCGTTGCCAGTGCTGCTGCTGGCTGTGAAAGCCTGCAAGCTGCTCAAGCCGCCTGTTGTGGCGCCCATGCGCAGCGCGCTGCCGAACTGGCGGCGCACAATCAGGTGTGCGCTGCTGCTGCTGCTGCGACGGCGCACACTGCCAATGAGGCTGCTGTTCTCGCCTTTGCTGCTGCTGCTGTGGCTTCTGGGGCTGTCAAAGCAGCCACTCAGCGCCAGCGCTTCACCTGCTGAGCTCCAGCTGCTGTTGCTGGGGCCCAAACAACCCCTCATGCTGAGGAGGTAAGCAGCCATACGTAGCTGCGTGCTGACGTGCAGAAAAATGCCGGTCTGTCGGGGACTGCACTGTGAAGACAAGCTCCAGCCGCTGGTGCTCCTGCCTGACGCTGGTGCTGCTGCGGCGCCTGCTGCTTGTGTCACTTATCTACACCCCTAAGCGGAGATAGCTGACCTTAGAAACTGCGGAAAGCGCATTAACTCAAGCCCAGCGTGCCAAAAGGGCTGAAAGAGCACGCGACGGCCGCAGGTAGCCGTGCGTTCAGCTGCCTCTGGCCGACCTAAAGCAGGTCCTTAGTTTGTTCTCAGATATACGTAAGAACGATCTGGAGATATTCGGAGGTATTAATGGATCGATTTCAGATAAGTGATAAAAAATAGGACGTGTGCAACACTCCAAACGCTACCGAAGTAGCGAGTCGAGTTGCAGTTCGCATGAACAGCAACGAAACGTGCAGGGCTAGACGCCTGCGCATGCTAAGTGGCCTTCGGCAGCGGTGAGGTAATGACGTGTTTTGACTGTCACCTCACCCACTGCTTGCCTTTGACCAGGCAAGCAGGGATACAGCTACGCTGCATTAACCGCAATGAACAAGTCCATTGCACATTTAAAAGGGCTAGGCCCTTTTTGTGTTCTGGTGCGCCAACGCGTGGTATTGAGTTGCTGATGCGTGTTCGAATGGGCTGTCTTTGCGTGCATGAGCGTACCAGTCGTTAAGGCGGCAGCAGAGCTGATTCTAACACAGCATGTCCTGCTTGTGGTCAGGGTGTTGAGTCTTTGTCACATCTGATGTTTGATTGTCCCGCTACTTCTGCTCAGAGGGATACTATGCTTGATGAAATTCGGTCTGTTTTGCGTGATGTTGCTGGCGGCGCTGAAGAATTGCGCAATGTGTTGTCGTTGACTGATGCATCCACCAAGTTGTTGCGTTTTGTTTCTGATGATATTTGGGGTAGTAGGGGGGTGTGCCGAGTGATATCTAGGAGCATTGCTGAGTATCTTGTCCAAGCTTGGGATGTGCGTAATATTTGCAAACACAATGGAGCAGTGCTCCCTCTTTCTTCCGCTCCTGAGGGGCGCGGGGCCGATGGCGTTGATGCTATGGCTTAATGGGTAACATGATGATGATGAACTGCAGGAGTGCAAACCACGCAATCCCCTTCGCAAGCTTCAACAATACGTTCACCGTGAACTGAGACAACAGCCTGTCGTTTGGGATGATGAAAGTAGCTGGCAACAACCGTGTAAGCAAGTGTGCTGCGGTCTCGAAACATTGCTGCTGCTCCTGCTGCTGACCATGGTGACCACGTCTCGCATTACGCAGTCTGCAACTGGCATCACGTGGATCACATTGTGTCCCCAGAAGTGACTCAAAACGATGCAGTGGACTTGCTCCCTGCTGATGCGGAAGAGGAGGCAGCACCTCCACCATCATCATCATCATATCACCCAATCAAGCCAAAGCATCAACGCCTCGGCCTGGAAGAAAGAGGGAGCACCGCTCCATTATGTTTGCAACTATAATGCACATCCCAAGCTTGCACAAGATACGCAGCACCTCCAGCACAAACGTATGCCATTCTCCCCTTATGAAATGCACAACAGGGTTCAGCCCTGCTGCAGCAAACATGGCAGGGGGCGGCATCCAGTCCACAACTGCTGCTGTGCTGCTGCCGCAGTGTTGCTTGCTGGTGGTGCATCAGCAGCAGCTTGTCATTGCCTGTCTGCAGCGCAGCCTCCCCAAGTTGCCACAGCTTGGTATGCCCGCAGTATGTTGCACGCACAACTGCTGCTGCGCCTGTGCTGCCGTCGTGCACGTGCTTGCTAATAGCGCAGCAGCACCTTGTCATTGCCTGCCTGCAGCGCAGCCTCCCCACGTTGCCACAGCTGGGTATGCCCGCAGTATGTTCATACAACGGCTGCGCATGCGCTGCCGTCGTGCACGTTCTTGCTAATAGCGCAGCAGCAACTTGTCATTGCCCTTCTGCTGCGCTGCTTCCCCACGTTGCCACAGCTGTGTATGCCCGCAGTATGTTGCACACAACTGCCGCTGCGCATGCACTGCCGTCGTTAAAGTGCTTGCTAATAGCGCAGCAGCACTTTGTCATTGCCTGCTTGCAGCGCAGCCTCCCCACGTTGCCCAGCCAACTCCTTCTGCTGCTGTGTCTTTTGCTGCCTTCAGGTAATTATTCAGGTATCGCAGAGCTAGCATGCACTCCTGCGTGCTTCACTGGACAGCTGAAGGGTCGGCGCCCCGGAAGCTTTTTTGGATCGGTTCGCTTGCTACTTGTGGTGCATCCGGATTCATCAACAGCAACGCATACCAGTGGTGTGGACAGTTGCGTGTGCATGAGCCTGTAGAGTTTGCATGAGCAGAGTCACCAGCGACGTGTGCAAAGGGGGGGAGTTTATCTGCTTTACTTGCGTTTATGCGCCTTCCAGTACCACTACATTCTTTACAGCTGGGTATGCCTGCAGTATGTTGCACACAACTGCTGCTGCGCCTGTGCTGCCGTCGTCCAAGTGCTTGCTCATAGCGCAGCAGCAACTTGTCATTGCCCGTCTGCTGCGCTGCTTCCCCAATATCACACAGCTGGGTATGCCCGCAGTGTATTGCACACATAACTGCCGCTGCGCCTGTGCTGCCGTCATTCAAGTGCTTGCTAATAACGCAGCAGCAACTTGTCATTGCCTGTCTGCTGCGCTGCCTCCCTAAGTTGCCACAGCTGGGTATGCCCACAGTATGTTGCACACACAACTGCTGCTATGGCTTGATCTGGTAATTTGATGAGGATGATGACAGCTGCTGCTGCGCCTGTGCTGCCGTCGTGCAAGTGCTTGCTAGTAGTGCAGCAGCACCTTGTCATTGCCTGCCTGCTGCGCAGCTTCCCCACGTTGCCACAGCTGGGTATGCCCGCAGTATGTTGCACACACAACTGCCGCTGCGCCTGTGCTGCCGTCGTGCACGTGCTTGCTAATAGCGCAACAAAAATAGCACCTTGTCATTGCCTGCCTGCAGCGCAGTCTCCCAACGTCGCCACAGCTGGGTATGCCCACAGTATGTTGCACACCACTGCCGCTGCGCCTGTTTCTTCGCACACAAGTGCTTGCTAATAGCGCAGCAGCAACTTGTCAGTGCCTGTCTGCTGCGCTGCTTCCCCTGGCATAGCACGGTATGCCCACAGCATGTTGTTCACACAACTGCTGCGCCTGTGCTGCCATCTTTCAAGTGCTTGCTAACAGCGCAGCAGCAACTTGTCATTGCCCGCCGACATCTGTCGCGCTGCTTTCCCAAGTTGTAGCAGGGTATGCCCGCAGTATGTTCCCGCAGCTGCCGCTGCGCATGCGCTGCCGTCGTGCACGTGCTCGCTAATAGCGCAGCAGCAACTTGTCATTGCCCGTTTGCTGAGCTGCCTCCCAGCTTTTAACGGCTAGGTAGGCCCTCAGCAGATCTGGACCCAGCAGCTGCTGAACCTTAATCTGTGTGCAGCAAAATAGCAGCAGCAGGCACGGCACGTTGAAGTCAATCGTGTAACAGTACGAGCACTCTCCTGGTGCATGGGTTGGGGGATATTTGCACGCGAGGGGGGTACCAAAGACCACAGACAGCAGAGCAGGTGTTGCTGCAGCCCACCTCCCTGCCTGTAGGCTGTTGTGTGACGTGGAACAACAGCAGCACTGTTCTTCAACAGTAGCTGTAGCCAGTCAGACGACAAATTTGGTTTCAATTTGCCGCAGCCCACCTCCTTACCTGTAGGCTATTGTCGCGCTGCAATGCACGTAGAGCTTCTGCAAGGCTGCCAGGCAGCATCTGGCATGCGAGCACAGGCAGCAGCAGGCTTTGCTGCAGGAAACAGAACGAAAGCACTCCCTACCTGTAGGCTGTTGTCGCGCTGCAATGCACCTAGAGCTTCCGCAAGGCTGCCAGGTAGCGGCTTCAGCTTGCTGACGGCAGCAGCAGCAGCACCGCCTGCTGCTGCAGCGCCGCCTGCTGCTGCCGGCTCCACCTGTAGAGGGGGAGGCAGGCTTGCTGCCTCTTGAATGCCTGCGGGGCAAAGCAAAAAAATGAATGATTGCCAATCATTGAATGAGCTATGCGTGGTGTGTTCGAACTTAACACTCGCGTGAATTTGAGGAGGGTGTGTGTGTGACGATGCCCTTGCTGTGGCGGACCTAGCACCTGTCTGCACCCACACAGCAGCAACACTGCTCAGCATCATCATGTTGTGGAACCTCATGCACCTCCACACCACCTACATGGGCATACCAGGGAAGAGCAGCGATCGACATGTGGAAGCCGATCCAGTGCCGCAAAGATGACTGCTTTACTCTTGGCCCACTAATTCAAGCACAACACTGCCATTTCTGAAACACAGCACGCACCAAATTGCTGTAGCTGCATTTGCAACGTGCAAAGTCCAGAGCCACCTACACATGCCATTCGTTGCATTGCTGGACCAGCGGTGTACACAGTTGGCAGTTGCCAAAGCTCCTTAGTTCGTACCTCGCATGCCTGCCGCAAATATAGCTGAGTTTAGGGTTTAAAGCAACCCTTCAACCCTGAACCCTTCGTACCTCGCATGCCGGCTGCAACTATAGCTGCAAGGCCAATGTATGGGTTGGCTGTGCCGTCGAAGGGCTTGAACTCAATGTTGCAGCTGCTGGCTGGGTCAGCAGCATTGGGACAGCTCAGACGCAGCGGCGCCTCCCTGCAGCAGCAGCAGCAGCAGCAAAGCATGAGTACGGTGTTGCGCACACATCGGTGGCAGACTCAAACACACCCAGGGGCCCAGCCAGCAGCATGTTCATACATATAGCAGCTTGCATAGCTGTTCTCAGTCGGGCAGCTCAGACGCAGCGGCGCCGCCTGCAGCAGCAGCAGCAGCAGCGGTGCCAGCAGCAGCAGCAACGGTGGCAGCAGCAGCAGCAGCAGCGGTGCCAGCAGCAGCAGCAAACCATGAGTACAGCACTGACAGCACGTTCATAAATACAGCAGGGTTGCAGCAGCGTCGCCTCTCTGCAGCAGCAGCAGCAGCAAATCATGAGTACACCATTTGAACGGCATGTTCATACATACAGCAGGTTGCAGCTGCCGGCTGGGTCGGCGGCATTAGGGCAGCTCAGACGCAGCGGCGCCTCCCTGCAGCAGCAGCAGCAGCAGCAGCGGCGGCGGCAGCAGCAACATAGCATGAGTACAGCATTGCTGCCAAAAGGCTTGAACTCAATGTTGCAGCTGCCGGCTGGGTCGGCGGCATTGGGACAGCTCAGACGCAGCGGCGCCTCCCTGCAGCAGCAGCAGCAGCAGAGCATGAGTACAGCATGCGTACAGCATTGAGTATAGCATCGAGTACAGCATGAGTACAGCATTTAGTACAGCATGAGTACAGCATTGAGTACAGCATGAGTACAGCATCGAGTGCAGCATGGAGTACAGCATCGAATACAGCATTGACAGCACGCTGCTACAAACAGCAGGGTTGCAACAGCGCGGCACATACAGGAAGCAAACAGAACGCAATTGAAATGCACGTCCAAGCGCCCCATAGCGCTGCGTCGACAGTCTTGCAGTAGCGCAGCGCTCACCTGTTGTCCTAGCCCCAGCATGTGACTGCTCCCGCCCATGAGGTGATACAGCAAACCACCAGCAGAGCAGCACACACAGCTAACAAGCAGCACGCATACACAATGCACATCCAAGCACCCCAGAGCGGTGCGTCACAAGTCTAGCAGTAGCGCAGCGCTCACCTGTTGTCCCAGCCCCAGCATGTGACTGCGCCTGCCCATGTGCCAGGCTTCAACCGCGCGTAGCTGTTCTCAGTGGGGCACGTGAACGGCAGCAGCCCAGGCAAGTGATCCAACAGACCCGCAACAAACGAAGCAGCAGTACTGGACAGCACTGGATAGCCAGGCACATATAGGCTGCTGCTGCTGCCGTTGATGTTGTTGCTGCTGCCTAGCTGGCGGCTTGCTGCATGTGTGTTGCCTGCAGACTGCTGTGAAAGCAGGGACCCTGAAAGTGTCCCAGCTAGCGCTGCTGCTGCTGGGGCAGGTGCTGTCATCAAGCTGACCTCCTCATCGCTGCTGCTGCTGTCTTTGCCTTTTGCCTGCAGCAGGTGCAGCGCGCACACATGCATGCAGCGGGATCAGTTCAGTTGGCCGCACTCTTGAGCGGCGAGTGGCACAGTGCAATGAGATTATATGTAGCTGCTGGAAGGTGTGCGGCACCACAGAGCATGGCACTTGCTGCATGTGGTGCTGTCGGTGCAGCCCCACAGGATCTCATGGCAGTGGCAGGCACGGCCTGATGCGGCTTTCAACAGCCGAAACTAGTCGTCCTTGTAAAATACCCACGTTCGTTAGGCTTCACTTCTACTGCTGCCTGGGTCGCTGGCAACCACTTGCTTGTATACAATCAACAGCAAGCGGCTTTGGCAGTGGACATCCGGTGCAGCATTGAGTTGAAGCAGTCTCCACAACTAATTATGGCCGTGGCAGCCGCTGCCTTGACATCCAGCCGAAATGGCATTGGCTGGTGTGCCAAGCTAGGGTTCCAACGCAACCCCCATCCAACAGCATCATCAATAGTGCGCTCACCTTTCACAGGCTGATGTGGCAGTGGCAGCCGCTGCCTGCATAGCAAGCCAGTGGTCTTGGCTGATACTAGTATGCCTTGCTAGGGCTGTATGACAAGCCACATCCAACAGCCCATACTATAAGCAGAGTCTGCTCACCTTCCACAGGCTGATGTGGCAGTGGCAGCCGCTGCCTGCATAGCCAGCCAGCAGTGCCTGTGGCGAACATGCCATGCTAAGGCTGCGTGTGCTGCTGCCCGCCCCCATCAACAACACATATCTGCGCACCTTCCACAAGCTGATGTGGCAATGGCAGCCGCTGCCTGCATAGCTTACCACAATGTATCTATGTCTATACGCGGTATTGGTTGTTTTAACATCCTGCGCACCTTCCACAGGCTGATGTGACAGTGGCAGCCGCTGCCTGCGTAGCCAGCCAACGGCTTTGGCAGGAAGGTCACCTGCAGCCCTGCCTGCCGCGCAACGCCTGAGATGACCTCCTTTGTGAGCAGCAGCTTGTCGGCAGCCTGCAGCGCAGGGACTGCAAGCCAGGAACAGCAGCAGCAGCAGCAGCAGTGTCAGCAGCAGCAGCAGTGTCAGCAGCGGCAGCAGTGTCATTAGCAGCGCTGATGTGCACGAGGTAGGAACAGCAAGAGCAGCAGCAGCAGCAGCCCTGCCTGCCGCACAACGCCTGAGATGACCTCTTTTGTGAGCAGCAGCTTGTCCGCAGCCTGCAGCGCAGGGACTGCAAGCACGGAGCAGCAGCAGCAGAAGCAGCAGCAGCAGCAGTGTCACCTGCAGCCCTGCCTGCCGCGCAACGCCTGAGATGACCTCTTTTGTGACCAGCAGCTTGTCAGCAGCCTGCAGCGCAGGGACTGCAAGGAAGGGGCAGCAGCACCAGCAGCAGCAGCAGTGTCAGTAGCAGCCCTGCCTGCTGCGCGACGCCTGAGATGACCTCCTTGGTGAGCAGCAGCTTGTCAGCAGCCTGCAGCGCAGGGACTGCGCGCCAGCAGCAGCAGCAGCAGTATTAGTAGCAGCGCTGACGTGCACGCGGTAGGAACAGCAGCAGCAGCAGCAGCAGTGTCAAGTTGCAGCGCTGATGTGCACGAGGTGTGAACAGCAGCAGCAGGAGTGTCAGCAGCAGCAAAAGCCGTGTCAGGAGCAGCGCTGATGTGCATGAGGTAGGAACAGCAGCAGCAGTGTCAGTAGCAGCACTGACGTGCAGGAGGTAAAACCAGCAGCTTGTCTGCAGCCTGCAGCGCAGGGACTGCAAGCCAGGAACAGCAGCAGCAGCAGCAGCAGTGTCAGCAGCAGCAGGAGCAGCAGCAGTGTCATCAGCAGCGCTGATGTGCACGAGGTAGGAACAGCAGGAGCAGCAGCAGCACTGGGAGTAGCGGCCCTGATGTAACCGAGGTAGGAACAGCAGCAGCAGCAGCCCTGCCTGCCGCGCAACGCCTGAGATGACCTCCTTGGTGAGCAGCAGCTTGTCTGCAGCCTGCAGCGCAGGGACTGCAAGCAAGGCCCTTGCTGTTGAACAGCAGCAGCAGCAGCAGCAGCAGTGTAAGGAGCAGCGCTGACGTGCACGAGGTAAGGACAGCAGCAGCAGCAGCAGCACTGGGAGTAGCAACGCCTGAGATGACCTCTTTTGTGAGCAGCAGCTTGTCAGCAGCCTGCAGCGCAGGGACTGCACGCCAGCAGCAGCAGGAGTGTCAGCAGCAGCAGCAGTGTCAGTGTCAGTAGCAGCGCTGATGTAACCGAGGTAGGTACAGCAGCAGCAGCAGCAGCAGCAGCAGTGTCAGTAGCAGCACTGACGTGCACGAGGTAAGAACAGCAGCTTGTCCGCAGCCTGCAGCGCAGGGACTGCACGCAGGAACAGCAGCAGCAGCAGCAGCAGCAGCAGCGCTAATGTGCACGCAATGCGCTTGCCTGCAAAGGGCTGCTAGGAGTTGCACTAAGCAAGTGCAGCATCCGGTCGGGCACTGACATCTTGGGTTGACTTGACTCAGGATGTCAAGCTTGAAGCGCTTTGACGCAGACAGTGATTCACATCCAACATCAGGTCAGCTGCCCATGTCAGCAGCTACACTGCTGTATGTCACTCACATGGCTTGGTGGCGATTTCAAATTGGCCAGGTGCTGACTCAGCATGGTACTGCACCACACCAATGTCCATCGACTCAAGCGCTGACACCATCTTGTCAAGCACTGCAGCAGCAGCAGCAGCGGCGGCGCCAGGGATGTTGCACTGTTAGCAAGCCGCCGGTGTTGCGGCCAGAGTGCTGAAAGCAGGAAACACACCGGCACACATGCCACCACGTCCATCCACCAGCCAGCACTATGCATACATTGTGCATACATTGTGCAGCTGGCACCTCTTCAATCTGGTGGCTGCTGTCTTTTTCCCCTCCGCATCCCGGCCAGTCACACATGACCAGCAGTCACTGATTGGATGCAGTACACCTGTCCCAGAATACCGTCCTTGTTAGTAGCTAGCGGGCTCTGTCGCGGCACTAGGGTTGGAGTTTAGGTCCTTTTTCCCCCTCGGCAAACCCTCCTGAACCCTAGGAACCCTAACCCTAAACCCAAACTCAACCCTAGCTGCACACCGGTACCTCCTGTTTCTGGTGGCTGCTGCCGCTGCCTGGGCATCCTGACCGGCAGCAGATGCACAGCAGTGGATGCTACACATTGCCAGGGTGCCGTCCCAACTAGCGGGCTCTAGCGCTGTGGCTACTGGGCTCTGTTGGAATATTCCAAATCTGCTGTTGTCGCTGTCACCTCACCTGGGCAACCTGGCCAGCAGCAGATGAACAGCAGTGGATGCTAGACATTGTTCAAAAGGGGCCGACCTAGCTACTGGGGTCTGTTGGTGTTTTCCGAAGCTGCTGTTGTCGCTGTCAGCTCACCTGGTGTCCTCATCGTCACACACGCCCCCTCCCTCAAATTACGCGGCTGTTAAGTGTGAACACACCACGCGTAGCTCATTCATTCACCTGGTGCAGCTTGGTCAAAGGCAGATGACTGGCAGTAGATTGACTCATCAATGGGCCTGAAGCAGCCGCCGCCACCTTGCAGGACCAAGTCAGACCCTGCTGTTGCATCTCCTGCTGCTGCTGCTGCTGCTGGGTTCAGCAGCATGAACTCCAGTTCAAATCCCACCAGCAACCGCACACCGTGTGCAAGTTTTAGTGCTGCGAGGGCATGCTTGAGGGCTGAGCGGGGGCAGCACACAAAGGGTTTGCCTGCAAGCATCGCAATGCAACAAGGAGACCAGAAAGAAGTGTGTGTTGCGCAGCTTGAGGGCAATATATTAAACCATAAACCCATGCTTTTTAGTTGTGCGCGGTTTGTCGTTTCAAGCCACAACAGACACAAACTTGGTTTCCAGAAGCAAGCAGGGGGTACGCCACGCAGCAGCATGTCAAAGCCGGCAGGTTGAAAGCCAGCAGCACATCCACCATAACAGGGCTGTCAGAAATCCATATGTCCCCCAGACTGTGCAATGTGTCCAACACTTCAGCAACCCAAAGAGCAAAGTCACTCACTGAGGTCCCTCTCCAGCATGTCTACTGATGCAATTTTGTACACCTCTGACACCCGAAACAAATGCATTGTAGTCAAATCAGGCATCAGCAGCACCTTCGTCCGCCCACAGCCCAAAGCAACAAGCAGCCACGACACTGCAAGTCATGAGAAAAACACAGAAAAATTGCGCCGCTACTCACTCAAGTCCCTCTCCAGCATGTCCACTGGTGCAATGCAGTGCCCTTCTGCCCACGGCAGTGACTGCACCGCAGACAGGTCAGGTACCAGCAGCACTTCCCCAACAGCAAAAACAGCAAACAGCCACGATACGGCCTTTTCTTCTCATATACAAAATGTGCCGCTACTCACTCAGGTCCCTCTCCAGCATGTCCACTGGTGCAATGCAGTGGCCTTCAGCCCACGGCAGTGATTGCACCGCAGACAGGTCAGGCACCAGCAGCACCTCCCCTACTGCGCTCAGGCCACTGTCTGGAAGCACTGTGTCTGCTGCTGCTGGCTGTCCCATGGTACCTTTCGTGAGGCCAGTTGCGTAGGCAGCAGCAGCCTTGTCCACCTCCAACTGTTGTGAGGTAGGGATACAGCGTGGCACAAGCAGCATGCAGGGTGGTTATGAGTCCACAAGTCGAAGTTGACAAACAACATGAGAGGTCGTTGGGCATGCTGCAACGATTTTGTTGGTATGGCGTGTCTGCTGCTGGCTGTCCCATGGTACCCTTCGTGAGGCCAGTCGCGTAAGCGGCAGCAGCCTTTGCCACCTCCAACTGTTGTGAGGTGAGGATAGAGCGTGGAAAAAGCAGCATGCATGGGGCGTGTGAGTCCACAAGTCAAAGTTGACAAACAACTTGAGTGGGCATTGGGCATGCTGCAACGATGTTGTTGGTATGGTGTATCTGGTGCTGCTGGCTGGCCCATGGTGCGTTTAGTGAGGCCAGTCGCGTAGGCGGCAGCAGCCTTTGCCACCTTTAACTGTTGTGAGGTAAGGATAGAGCAAGAAACGCAGCAGCATGCAGGAAGCTTATCAGTCTTTGGGAAGGAGTTGACAAACAGCGTGAGAGGTCAACGGGCATGCTGCACAGATGTTGTTGATATGGTGTATCTGCGAGCTGGCTGTACCACAGTGCCTTTTGTGGGGCCAGTCGCGTAAGCGGCAGCAGCCTTTGCCACCTCCAACTGTTGATGCAATGACAGAGCATGGAACCCAGCAGCATGCAGGGTGGTTGTGAGTTCACAAGTTGAAGTTGACATACAACTTGAGTGGGCATTGGGCATGCTGCAACGATATTGTTGGTATGGTGTATCTGCGAGCCGGCTGGCCCATGGTGCACTTTGTGAGCCCAATCGCGTAGGCAGCAGCAGCCTTTGCCACCTCCAACTGTTGAGGCAAGGATAGAGCGTGGAACGCAGCAGCATGCAGGAGGCTTATCAGTCTTTGGGATGAGGTTTCACAAATAACATGAGAGGTCGCCAGGCATGTTGTAGACAAGTTGTAGAAGTGGTGAGGCCAGTTGAGAAGGCAGCGGCTTTGGCAGTCTCTAACTGTTGAGGCAGCGACAGAGCATGAAAATGCAGCAGCATGCAGGAGGCTTATCAGTCTTTGGATGATGTGGACAAACAAGATGAGCAAGCAGCTGGCAGGATTCTTATGAGTCTTGGAGGTGAAGGTGACAAACAACACAACTTATGATAAAAGGTAATTAGGCATGTTGCAGACAAGCTGTTGATACAGTTGACTTGCACGCTGGTTGCCTCATGTTGCACTTTGTGGGGCCTGCTGCATAACACAGCTGCAACGATCACAGGCAACAGCAACTGTAGTGCAGGAGCGGAACCATTCTGGCATTCAAGGCACCCAGGTAAGACTTAGGCGCTGTGCCTCTGCGGTATGTCGCACCCATATGGTCTGTGTTGATCAGCATGTGTGGTTCAGCACGCACGCATTGCAGCACCTACATGGTCGGTGTTCTGTCAGCAATGGTTCAGCACGCACGCATTGCAGCACCCACCTGCGCTGCTGAGAGCGGCTGCATCAACCTTGAGCTGCTCGCTTGCGACAGCAGTGACCCAAGCGACGACTGCGACACAAAGTCGCTGCCAACAGCCCCTGCCCCTGCTGCCTGGCTACTGCTGCACGCATCATCTCCGGCTGCTGCCAGCGCTGCTTGCCGTGTTGCAAAGGGGCCAGCTGCTGCTGCAGCGGCAGCATGCAGAGCTCCAAAGCCTGACGGCAGCCCTTGCTGCTCTACCTGCTGATCTAGGAAGCCGGGTGGAGCAGCAGGTGGCAGCGATATGATACCTGCTGCTGCTGCTTCTATCAGGGATGGCGTGGTGTCAAGCTGTCCAGGCACTGCTGCAAGCTCTGGCTCATGTTCTGCTGCTGCATCTGCATCTGCTGAATTGCCGGATGTTGGGGCTGGTAGCTCGCCTTTGTAGACAACAGCCCTGCAGGGAAAGTGATGCAGCAGGAGTGTGCTTGCACACAGAGGTCTGACGAACGCGGTGCATGCAGCCTTTGCAGGAAATGTACTGCTTGGCATGATATGCTTAACCAGATGGCTGGCTCGCACAGCACAGAAGAGACATAAACACTGATGTAAGGATGCTTCAGCTGCAAGGCTAAGGGTAAGGGCACGGCGCGGTGCGGGTGGTGCACTGCAGTAGCTCTTGTAGCGAACAGTTGTGGCTGCGTCTCTGGTAATCTGACAGCACATGCCAGCATGTACAGTGGCGTACTGGCTACCAGGATATCGATATTTGTACTACTATACTACTATACAGCTTTTGTCCGTACCTGCATCTCCTCACTCCTGCTGAATCGCAGTAGAGCAGGCGCAGCACTCCCATCTTGATGTCACTGCTGCAGTGCCAGGGTGGCACGGGTCAGCTAGCTGCTGCCTTAATGCACGGTCAGCAGCACAGCAGTAGCGTGATGGATTTAAAGGTGCGTCAAGTGCGAGATTTGAAGGTCAGAACGAGCTGTGCATGCACCTGGGCGGTTCCCTTGCACTCTTGCAAGTGCACCTGCTGTGCTTCTTCCCTCCAGCACAACGCGAGGTGCAGCAGCACGATAGCGGTTTCAAGCAACGAATATGTTGTGTTTCAGAGCTAGATGATCGCAGCTCAATGCTGTACTCAAGTTCATGGCAAGTTGGTTGAGACGTTGTGGTGCGCGATGCGTGATACTCACTTAGCTGCGCCTCGTCTATGGTACAAATAGTAGATGCCTACGGCATTGTGCCATATGCTGCTGGAGAAGGTCCCAGAGCATGTGCTTGTCTGACATGTCAGTGCTAACGTGGCCTCATTTGAAATGCAGTACTGGGCTGCTGCGACATATCAGCATGTTTGTTCACTTCGCCGTGCTATCAGCGTCAACATCAATGACGTCTGACTAGTCTTGGCAAGTACCGCAGCGTTGCAGTCGCAGCGCAGTGCATATGCTCTTTTGACGGCACTGACGCATGCTGCCACAGCGCTGGCGGCGCTCTGCAGGACAGCAGCCCCACGGGGATCATAGCAACGACAGAAGCCACTTGTGAATTATCACCAGGTGTATTGACATCAGGATAGTTACGTTACAACTGATTCTAAACATACCGTACAATACTACACCCAGATGCTTGCTGCAGCTTTGCACCACTGGTTTGAAATATGCCAAATAGAGCCTCAACAGCAAACGTTCCAAAATCAGCAGCCATATACACTGTATATATGTACAGCCATATACACTGTATACTTGTACTCTGAGTGTCCGCGCATATCGCTCTGCAGCATGTGGTGGTGATGATTACGCACCACCACATGCTGCTAACCGGTGACCACAGCAGATAAGTACATACATACCAGCTATGATGGCTGGTCACAGGCATTGCAGCTGCAAGCAGCAGGTCAACACAATACATACAACACATGTACAGAGCAAGAGCCAACAGTGGCCTGCACTCGGGCCCTTAGCCAGCAGGTCAGCATACCATCACATACAGATCATAACACGTCGTTTCTCCTCATGTCATCATCATCATGTTACCCATTAAGCCATAGCATCAACGCCATGTGAAACAGATCCAGCATTTGAAGCACAGGCATGCCAAACAACATTGAGCATGTCACGACGGATACAAGCCATAGCACAGCTTTCCAACTTGAGCTGCACGCACTTGAAATTCATCACAGTCTGCACACCAATCCACAAAGAACTGCGCAGTATGTACAACGCTACTGTTGTGTGCTGAAGAGCAAGAGGTGGGCTGCACGCAACGACTGCTGTACACCAAAGAGGTGGTATGCACACCTCTGCTGCTTTGTACCAGATATAGAGCAAATATTCTCTGCCGCACGCATGCGATACAGAGAGACAAATTCACAAGGGCGAAGGTACAAGACAAGGTGAAGTAGCTGTCAGCCTGAAGTGAAGAGCTTCAACACGGTATAAAGGTTAACCTTTACATACATCACAAGACCGTGACTGTACTCAACCTGCCACATCAAGAGCAATGTGCCCAGAAACGCCATTTCCAGCCAACGTATCAGCATCCTATCTTGAGCAGGTACAGAACCGCAGCAGTGTCAGGCGACGAACATACAACTGCCGGCATACACACCAACCTGTACAGCCAGCCTACTTTCCATATCGCATGCATGCACACACCAATCTCACTTGCAGGACGGCTGTAACGTGCCTGCTTCAGCACTAGCACCTCATGTTATGGGTGCTGCACTTACATCGGTTGCCTGCACTGCATTAGCCTAGCGTGAGCCATTGCAGGGGTACGGGCAGCATGCAGCTGAGGTGCCCTTCTTCGCAGCCACTGCATTGCATTTGTTCTCCGCGCAGCCTCCTCCATTGCCGATCATATCTTTTGTTGAAGCTTGGCGGGAAGTTGAACATGTTTTCAGCCTGGCAGCTTGCGCCTGACTCGATTTCAAAGCACATACAGCTCCCGGTCTGCGCGCAAGTGCCGTTGGCATCACCAGAGCACACTGCAGCAGCGACAGACAGCAGCAGCACCAAACACACTCTTCTCAGCAAGTGGAATCACAGAGCCTCCTTGCAGGTGCCTGTCTCACACTTTCAGATCAGCACAAACAGTCCTGCAGCACATGCGCTGCAGATGGACAGCCACATCATGCACACTGTCTTGCAGGCGCAACCTTCAGCTGCTGGTTTGCTGTGAGTACGCTGCTTGGCTGGCATCGCTCTTGTCATACCAATTTACTGCAAGTTTAGCACTGGAGCAACACTGAGCATCTGCAGCTGCTATGCCTGTCAAGCTCATCAAATACTTACAGCTTTCGCGAGGGATGCACACGATGCCAGTTGCTCCGTCCCTTTCACATGGATCGTCCAGCTCAAAGTACTCAGCAGGGCATCTCGTGGCACTCCCGCCAAAATCCGGATCCGTCAAGCACACAGTGCATGTGCCTGTCACGTTGCCGTTGTTTGTTGAAACAACAACAGGGACGGAGCAGGAGATAAGCGCTGGGCTGGGGCTGGGGCTGAGGCTGGCTGGGGCTGGGGCTGGCCAGGAGGTGTTGGCTCTGGGCTGGGGAAACGGGTGCAGGGCTGGGGCTGGGGATGGGGCTAGCAGGAGGTGTTGGCTCTGGGCTGGGCACAGGGCTGGGACTGGGGATGGGGCTAGCAGGGGATGTCGGCTCTGGGCTGGGAACGGGTGCAGGGCTGGGGCTTGGGATGGGGCTAGCAGGGGGGATTGGCTCAGGGCTGGGAATGGGGATGGGGCTGGGTGAAGGGCAGCCACTCCTGCAAACAGAAACAACAAGGCATGCTCAGTGTAAGTGACCACGCGCCATTTTGGACAGTGTTGAGCGCAGCCTGCAAGGATGATGAAGCAGCTGCTGCAGTGGCATACACCCAACACTGCTGGCACGTGCTGTGCATAGTGAAGCCCGTACAACAAGACACATTGCAAGGAAGTGTTGGAGACACACAGCACACTGCTATGAGCAGAGCAGCAGTTGCAAGCGACACCTACTTCTTTTGGCAGCTCTTGGGAGGTGGGGCTGGCTTGGGTGTTGGTGGAGGCTTAGGGGCAGGGGCGGGTTTTGGTGCAAGTGCTGGCTTTGGGGCTGGGCTTTTCTTGGGAGCAGGGCTCTTTTTTGGTGCTGAGCTCTTGCTGGGCTTGGGATCTTTGGGTAGCTTGCTGCTGGCAGAGACTGCAGGGGAAGCGGCAGCAGGGCAGCAGCAGCAGCACATGGACACAACAGAAGGCAAGTCAGTGGCGGAGGGCACGACACAGCAACGGCAGCAGCAGCAGCAGCAGCAACAGCAGGCGCAACAGCAGCAGCAGCAACAGCAGGCGCAACAGCAGCAGCAGCAGGCACGTCAGCAGCAGCAGGCACAACAGCAGCAGCAGCAGGCACGTCAGCAGCAACAGCAGCAGCAGCAGCAGCGTGTAACTGCTGCTACAGCAGCAGGAACGCCGTTGCTGCACGAGAGCCAGAACGGCTTTCGTCCCAAGCGCAGCTGTGCTGACCACCAGAGTGTGCTCAGTGAGGTGTTGGGTGGGAGGAAAGCTGAGGGGAAGGATTCTTATGTGCTGTTTGTTGACACCTATAAGGCTTTCCCAACAGTGTGGCTTGATGGGCTCTTTCAAAAGCTGTGGGACAAGGGTGTGCGTGGAAAGGTGTTCCGTGTACTCTACAACTTGTATCAGGGTGCACGCCGTGTGGTGTCTCACGAAGGTCATGTCACTGAGAGCTTCACATGTGACCTTGGTTTGCATGAGGGCGATGTTATTTCCCCCACACTGTACCTGTGCTTCATTGATGATCTGCTGCATGAGGTGCATGCAAAGCACCCTGGAATCACCCTTATGGGCCCTTGTGACGAACCTGCTGGTCAGGTTGTGGCAGGCATGCAGGCTGATGACTTTGTTGCTGTGTGCGGATCTCTGGCTGTGTGCGGATCTCTGGCTGAGGTTCAGGCTGTGGCTGCAACAGTTTATGAATACAGTTGTAAGTGGCGGTTCAAGCTGAATAGCTTGAAGTCTGCTGTCATGCATGTCTCACCAGTTAGACAGCCCAGCCAGTTGGCTGATTCTGGCATCGTTTGGAACGGTGTGCCTGTGCCTGTTGTATCAGAGTACTGCTACCTTGGCCTGTGGTTCAACAATGCCTGCAACTGGAATACGCACTTTTAGAAGATGTTGGCAAAAGTGCATCGTGTGAAGGGTGGGCTCATGCCAGTCTGGAAGAGCCGGCTCATCAGCGTGGAAGTAAAGCGTATCATTCTGCTTACATGCGTTCGCCTGATTGTTGAATATGGCAGCGAGGTCTGGTTTCCGTCAACTGCAAGGCAACTGCAACAGATTGACAAAGCGCAGACTGACATCATCAAGTGCTCAATGCGTTGTGGCAAGGAGCGCCCTTGCACTTCACTTGTTCTGGCTGAATGGGGTGTGAAGCCATTGCACATGTGGCTTCATCAGAGGGCGATGGAGTATTACTTAGGGTTCAGCGTATGCAGAACTCTCGGTTGCCACATCAGGTGTTTTCAGCTGAGTGGAAGCGCCCTAGTGGTGCTGTTGCGGTGACACCTTGGCATAAGTATGTGCAGAGTTTGCTTTGCAAGTATGGTGTGGATGTTGAGGCGGCGGCTGATCGAGCTAATGCGTGCAAGAATCACATCAAACGTCAGGTCAGGAAGCTGCATGCAGACAGAATTGTTTGTGAATCACTGCAGCACTCTACTTTGAGCCGTTACATCACGCATGTGCACCCTACACATGCTGATGCCATGCGTTTTAAAAGGGCTAGGCCCTTTTGTGTTCTGGTGCGCCAACGCGTGGTATTGAGTTGCTGATGCGTGTTCGAATGGGCTGTCTTTGCGTGCATGAGCGTACCAGTCGTTATGGTGGCAGCAGAGTTGATTCTAACACAGCATGTCCTGCTTGTGGTCAGGGTGTTGAGTCTTTGTCACATCTGATGTTTGATTGTCCCGCTACTTCTGCTCAGAGGGATACTATGCTTGATGAAATTCGGTCTGTTTTGCGTGATGTTGCTGGCGGCGCTGAAAAATTGCGCAATGTGTTGTCGTTGACTGATGCATCCACCAAGCTGTTGCGTTTTGTTTCTGATGATATTTGGGGTAGTAGGGGGGTGTGCCGAGTGATATCTAGGAGCATTGCTGAGTATCTTGTCCAAGCTTGGGATGTGCGTAATATTTGCAAACACAATGGAGCAGTGCTCCCTCTTTCTTCCGCTCCTGAGGGGCGCGGGGCCGATGGCGTTGATGCTATGGCTTAATGGGTAACATGATGATGATGATGGACACAACGTGTCAGCTACAGCTTGTTGGTGTTACGGTGCTAGTGACTAGTAGAGTTTTACATTTGACAGATGCGTTGAGACCACGACTGCACCAGCCATGCTACATTTGTAAAAGCAGACAAGCAGCAGTAGCAACTGGGGCATCAGCTGCAGCGTTGCTGTGCGCACCGATGGTGTCCACACATTGCATGACTCCACATATATTCTAGTCATGACAGCCATGCTATGCGCTGCACGTGACATACAGCCTGTTGCTGCACAATGCCACCATACACTGCATGCAACCATGCGTGGCACATTGCTGCAGGTGGCATCTAAAAAAAGGCTGACACAAAAGTAATGGTCAAATTGGGTGTTTTACAGCAAGTCTGCAACAGCAGACATACCAAACATTCATATGTTCTGAAGCAGAGCTAGGACAGCAATGCCATGCATGTCTACTTCAAGATCCTAGCTGCACAGATGAAACCGAGTCAGCCATCATGACCCAGCAAATCACAGAAAATGCCATCACCAGCAGCCTGGAGATGGCCTGAAAATGCCTCTTTTTGCATGCCAAACAAACACAGCAGCTTCAACAGCAGGATGCCTGCCAGCTACTCTGAGCAGCCCCATCCTGGAACCTATAAATGATGTGCTTTTGCCCTGCATGCACTGCTGTGCCTGCAACACCCTCAAGCAGCAGCTGCCAGCCCAAAAACAACAGCACAACAAACAGCACAGCCAGCAGCACAGCAAAACCACAGCAGAACACAAGCATCAGCCTCACACACACACCAGGGGCATGCAGCCAGAACTGTCTGCATGCCACTGCAGCAAAAGAGAAGGGCTCTTGGTTTACTGCTGCGGCTGCAGCTGACGGCTTGAAGGCTAAGGCTAAGGCGCGCGCGTGGTATTTGCCGTATAAGAACAGCAGGAATTGAACGTGCGCTCACATGGATCACACGCCACCACGCTACCACTATGCCATTGGGACACCTAGCACAGATTGCACTATCATATGTATTATCGATACAAAACACCGAGCTCATTGAAGTAACACTGAGACTCTGAATCTTTTTTTTACCCCTGTAACAAACCTCTTCTTGAATCTTGTGGCTTGCTGTCGGGTTCTCATGATATGTGAGCTGAAAGAGGGGCAAGTGACTCGCTCTAGGGCGATAGCTTGCCCACCCCTGTAACAAACCTCTTCCGACGGCCATGCCTGCCTTCCCCTGTGCGTTTTGTGCCCTGTGCTTTGAGCACCCTGCTGCTTTTCGTGCTGCACTTCGCACATGCTGCACTGCATGTACTTGTTGGTTTATGGGGAGGTAGGGGCTGCAAGATGCCTCTGGAGTTTTACTTTGGTTGCATCTTGTGGCTTGCTATCGGGTTCTCATGATATGTGAGCTGAAAGAGGGGCAAGTGACTCGCTCTAGGGCGATAGCTTGCCCACCCCTGTAAAAGACCTCTCTCTCGACGGCCATGTTGCATGTCGTGTGTCACTGTGCTTGATTTTTCAGCTCTGTGTGTCGCATTGCGTGCTGCTATGCTTGCCAGCCATGAGGGTTGCAGAAGCAGTAGCACCTTAGTTTGCATGCCACATGCAGTGTCTCCTGTCGGTCCCGCGTGCTCCTGCTTGCTGCAGTCTGGTGTGTACAGCGGTGCCTTGGTGCAATCATGCCAAACACCTATGGTAAGCAGCACCATTGTGCATCCCGCTTGCTGTTTGGACCATGCCTGCCTTCCCCTGTGCGTTTTGTGCCCTGTGCTTTGAGCACCCTGCTGCTTTTCGTGCTGCACTTCGCACATGCTGCACTGCATGTACTTGTTGGTTTATGGGGAGGTAGGGGCTGCACGATGCCTCTGGAGTTTTACTTTGGTTGAATCTTGTGGCTTGCTATCGGGTTCTCATGATATGTGAGCTGAAAGAGGGGCAAGTGACTCGCTCTAGGGCGATAGCTTGCCCACCCCTGTAACAAACCTCTTCTTCTGACGGCATTGGCGACCAGGCGGCGATGCCAATGCCGTTATTCGGTTGGCTGACCTGACTGTTGCCTTAGCTACGAAGCTACAACGTTTGCGTGCACTTGATGCTATTGCTCCCCGTCATGCGGCTTATTTGGATAGTGTTAGGACTCTGGATAGCCTCCCAGCGGGCACCCAGCTGCCAGCTGTGCGGTTGGTGCTGTCTCGTTGGTGGGGTGTTAGGGTGGCTAACACATACAAAGAGGCTGCGTGGCGCCTGGCCTTGAATGCCTTCCCTACAGCGCAGCGGATGCAGCTGGCTACGGGTTGTGCAGCTTGTTCAGTGGTTGGGCCGGGTGTGGAGCATCATTTCTGGACATGTCCTGTTGCGGTCGCGGTACGCACAGAGGTGGAAAGTCAGCTGCATGCATTCAACTTGTTGGCGGCAGGTGCAAGCCTGCCGTGCAGCGCCTTGTGGTTGGCATGTGCCCCTCACCGTGACATGCATCGGCTAGTGTGGGATATGGTCTGTTTGGCAGTTATACATGCGTTTGAGCATGGCCGCAAGGTGGCTTGGGCGGTGTCTCATCAGTTGACTATCCCCGTGCTGGTAGAACAAGTAGCAGTGCGAGCGGCCGTTGGGTGTTTCTGGGATGCACTTGCTGACTTTGCTGCTACGGCCCGGGTACCTCATCGGCATAGGATTCAACTGCTCACGTGTCAGCCGTTCATTGCTTGGCACACAGTGTTGTGCGGCAATGGCTTACGTGTGGTTCGCAGATGACAGCCTGTGTATGCATGTATTTGCTTGCTTTTATTCATGCTCAACAACCATCTCCGCCAGAGGCGGCCAGTCCTTTTTTTTTGGGTGGATGTTGTGGGTCACTGCATAACTGCTGGAATGCAGAGATGTCACACCCTCAGCAGCTGGTCGGCCCTCTGCTTGCATATTCCATCAGCTGCCTTGAGTCCGACCTGCTTTTCTTGAGCTAGTGTTAGACGCCCGGGCTCAGCCCGCCGCCTGTACTGCAAAATGTATAGATTGCTGTCACTGACACTGCTTAGACTACTGCTTTCATGATCAGATACCCTCTGATACACCAACATTGCGTGTGATGAGAAAGACGGTTGTGCTTGCACACCAAATGTCATGCCTCTCACACAGGGTGTCACGCCTTGTCGGCGGATCCTTTGGCAACTAAGGTCTTCTATAGCGATTCGACGTAGGCCGTAGTTGTATAGAAGGCTCAGTTAGTTACCAAGGGAAGGCTTCACACAATAGACGAGGCTAGGAGGACTTGAGAGGTCTGATGGAAAGACTTCTCGAGTGAATACTTCTTGTTGAGTGAGGAGAGGCCCCCTCTATTTATAGCCTTGGCGAAAACCTACAACGCCTCCTCAACTGCCTACAATTGGAACATTCTGGACCAAGGAAGCTTCTAGACAATCCTAGAACATACTACTTCCGGAAACATCTACATCCTTCCGGAGACTTCTAGAACTTCGGGAACATCTGGAACCTTCTGGAAACATCCAGAAACTTCCGGTTCCTTCAACCTTACATCATGCCCCCTCCCCAAGGAGCAACGTCCTCGTTGCTTACCCATCAGCCACGTCGACGCACCTGCCTGCGTGTGCTGCGGGTAGCCCCCTCCTGCTCTGGGGTCGCATGATGAGAGGCTTCATACTCATCTATCAAGCTCTGCTCAATGTTGCTTGCTGGCTCCCATGAATCATCCTCTGGGCCACAATTGAGCCAACGGACCAAGTACTTGATAATCCAGCGCCGGCCGACTCGCTCACGCCGCTTGTCAAGGAGCTTGTCTACCAGCCACTGTTCGTCATCAGGATACACGAGCACGGGTGCAGAGTGTCCTTTGTGGTCAGGGAACTGCGCATCTTCCTTCCATGGCCGGAGTAAGCTGATGTGGAATACAGGGTGAATCTTGAGAGAAGCAGGAAGCTTCAGCTTGTAGGCCACCGGATTGATGACCTTCTCCACCGTGAAGGGGCCAATGAAGCGAGCTGCGAGCTTCTTGCTCATCGTGGATGGTAAATTGAGGTTGATTGTGGACAGCTTCACCTTGTCTCCGACTTTGAACAGGTAGTGTTGTCGCTCCTTGTTGGCTGCGCGCGCTTGGCGCTCATGGGACTCCCGAAGCTTGGCCTTGGCATGCTCAATTGCGTCCGTCATTTCCTGAGCACGCATCTGCGCTGCTGGCACGATCACATCTGCCAAATCAATAGGCGAGGACACATTCTGACCATACGCCAAATAGAAAGGCGTGTAGCCCGTAGAAGGACTGACTGAATCATTGATAGCAAACTCCGCCAAATCTAGGTAATCGTCCCAATCATCCTGGCGAGGTGAAACAAAGTGGCGTAACACCTCTTCCAAGGTGCGGTTCGCGCGCTCACTCTGGCCATCAGTCTGCGGGTGAAAAGCTGTAGAAAACCGCAGCTCAGTGCCAAGAGCTTTGAACAATGCCTGCCAAAAGTGGCTCAGAAACCGCCGATCCCTGTCAGAGATAATGACACGAGGCAAACCATGGTGCTTATACCATGTACGCACAAATACGCTGGCGATCGCCTCCGCTCCTGCAGTCTTAGTGGTGGGTGCAAAGTGGACCATCTTTGTCAGGCGATCCACAAAGGTCACCACCGCATCATGCCCCTCCTTGGTAACAGGCAGATCTGTGATCAAATCCATGGTAATCTGCTCCAATTTTGCCGTAGGCACAGGTAAAGGCTGCAGAAGACCAAGAGGTCGCTGCATCACAGGCTTATTGCGCTGACATGAAGGACATGCCACAACATAAGAATAGACAGAACGGCTCATGTGCGGCCACCAAAATCTCCTGGCCACACGTTGCAGGTTCTTGGTGTGGCCAAGATGTCCTGCACTTGGACAGTCATGGCACTCGGCAATAATGCGCTTCCTGAGCTCGGGAATTGCTGGGATAGCCACGCGATCCTGGAAGTACCACAACCCATCATGCATCCACAGACCTGGCATCACGTCATCATAGTAGTGATCCTTCTCATATCCAGCCTGAATCTCCTCTTTCAAGTTGCTAGGCACAGATGCCGCAGCAAGCTCAATTGAGGCGAGATCCGGGCGCCGTGACAGAGGATCTGACAAATTCTTAGCTCCCTCCTTGTAAGCAATCTCCGTACCACTGTAGTACGACTCGATCCACTGACTCCACTTGGCCTGTCGTCGAGAAAGATCA
>CADDIJ020001762.1:0-19605 GCA_902809745.2 Tetradesmus lagerheimii | reverse complement strand
ATAATAATAATAATAATAATAATAATAATAGCAAACGGTGATGTAGCAACACCTGCGGCAGATGCTGTTGTAGTGGCAGAGGATGGTGTGAACGGTAGCAGCAAGTGCGGCGATGCTGCTGCTGCTGCTACTGGAGAGGATGTTGAGGAAGTGGCTGCTGCTGTTGGCGCTGTGGCTGTTTGAGTTGTCACGGGAGTTGTCACGGGAGTGAGCGAAGGGCGTGAGCTTGTGTGCTGTTGTGTCAAGGGCAGTAGCAAAGGTGACTCGGATAATGCTGCTGCTGCTGCTGCACCTGCTCACAAGGAGGTGGAGGGAATAGCTGCTGCTGTCTGTGCTGTTGCTGTTTGAGGCAAGGTTTCCAGCAGTGTGTCATGACTGGGTGGCTTGACATTACATAGGTGTTCTCGTGCGGCTTGTGCGCTTGTTCAAAACCTGTATTTGCACGATCGGAGGGTTGGTGAGAGGGGCAGCAGCAAGGGTGGTGATGTCTCTGCTGCTGCACCTGCTCAGTAGGATGTAGAGGGAATAGCTGCTGCTGTTGGCGGCGCTGTTGCTGTTGGAGGTGTTGAAACACCAATTGGCCAGAATGCACGCGCCTGATGATGTGGCCGCAAAACACGTTTGTGAGTGCACTGGGGTGGTGAGAACCGCAGCTGTTATGTACAGCTGTGTGGGTGTTGAGTGAAGCTCTCCGGCGCCGCGCCGCAGAGCTTCACTCAACACCCACACAGCTGTATACAACAGCTGCGGTCCTCCCACGCCGGGCAGACTGTGCTTGGCTGAACTTGTACATGCTGATACATAGGTGTTTGGGCGAAACTGCAAAGGTGTGTGCATGCAATGTGTGCGCGCTTGTTGAGGCTTGCTTGGGAAGACGGCAGCAGTGGTCGCTGCTGTACCATAGCTAGTTTGTGAGATGCTGATAGCCGTTTGTCTTGTGTGCGTATGCAAATTGTTTGCCTTATGATGTGGCTACAAGGCGCATAACAAGTAATTGTGTGCAGGTTCCATGTGTGAACTGCTTCTGTATTGTTCTGGCAACCCTAGGGAATCTAGCTGCAAAGGGGCCAGATGGTCCTTTCGCGTTCTGCTGTCGTGAGAGTGGTCAATCAGCCAGTGCAGTGCCTGTGCATGCACTGAAGTTCAATTTGTGCCTGACTCAAGCAAAGCGTCCAGAGGCCGGCTGTGTTGCTGTGAGCTAGGTCTTTCAACTACATGGCTGTTTGTTGTTATGCAACTGGTAGCTGCCTCTCTTGAAGCAAGCCCTGCCAGACATTGGTACTGCATCTTTGACATCTGCTGTGGGACTGGCTAGCTGCGCAACTCTGTGGCAGTCCTCACTAGCTGACGGCTGTGATGTTGGACTGCTGCATGTGGTGGCTTCCTTCATTGCACGCGGTCTTGAGTATGGGCTCGCTGACAATGGCAACAGCACTGACAATGGCAACAGCACTGACAATGGCAACAGCACTGACAATGGCAACAGCACAACCAAACAGCACTGGAATCCTTGTGTGTGTCTTGGCTTTTCCTTCAATCTTGTGGCATATGATTGGTCCCTGCTGCACGGTTTTAGGCAGCAGCCAGCAGAGTAGGCCACCGGCTGTGCAAGTGCACTGCACTAGCATGTGCATGTTATGTGTTGTCTGTGCAGTGCGGGCACTGCTCTGCATGCTGTCTAGTGCTGCTGAACTGCTGGTTCAAGTCATCCAGTGATGCTTGGGTGCATGCTAGCATTTTTCAATGCAATGGTTTGAATTTGTAACAAACACACCAACCATGGTCCCATTACTGTCCTTTAGACTTGGTAGATCAAGTAAAAGTGTGCAGCAGCTGTTGCAGCAGCAGCAGCAGCATCTTTGCAATCTGAAGTTGCACAGGCCAGCTGAAGCACTCACAGTGCTGCATTCCAGGAAGTACACACCTGGCACTGTGCGTATATGTCCGCAACCCATTGCATGTTCGACAGCAACCTGCGTACCCATAAGTCACTGTGCCTTCATGCTGTATTACAACCGACGTGCTGCCTGCTGTCTTGTCGTCTTGTGTGTATATTTGCAACCCATTGTATGCACGACAGCAACCTGTGTCCTCAGAAATAATGCCTTCACATACGTGCCTCAAAACCAACGCGCTGCCTGCTGCCTTGTCGTGCTGTGTGCATTTCTGCGCCTGCTACACATTGCTGCTGGCAGACTGTGCGCCCTATCTTCTGGAGCAACAGGCCCAAGGCATACCTGCACAGGACAAACGATTGGGACTCTTTCCCCAGCGGCAGGTGGGCTGCTTACTTGTTGATTGGTGTGCAAGCAGTGTTCTTGTGTTTGGCGTCAGGGTTGTTTCAGGGTAGGGGTTGATGTGTCTGAATCTCGTGCAGCGACAGGCCCAAGGCATACCTGCACAGGACAAACGACTGGGACTCTTTCCCAAGCGGCAGGTGGTTGCTTTACTTGTTGACTGGTGTGCGAGCTGTGTGCTTGTGTTTTAGTGTCAGTGTTTTTTCAGGATAGGGGTTGATGTGTCTAATCCTTGTGGAGCAACAGGCCCAAGGCATACCTGCACAGGACAAACGACTGGGACTCCTTTCCTAGTGGCAGGTGGGCTGATTGGTTTTATCATGTCTTGGGTTGCATGTGCAATTTCAGAACAGGGTTCAGTCTGCTTGATTTTGTGCAGCAACAGGCCCCAGGCATAGCTGCACAGGACAAACGACTGGGACTCGTTCCCCAGTTGCAGGTGGGCTGATTGACGCATTGCGTTTTGGGTTGCGTGTGTGGTTTCAGAACAGGGTACAGGGTTCAGTCCTTGATTGGTGTACAGCAACAGGCCCAAGGCGTAGCTGCACAGGACAAACGACTGGGACTCCTTGCCCCAGCGGCAGGTGGGCTGGTTACTTGTTGATTGGTGTGCAAGCTGTGTGCTTGTGTTTGGTGTCAGTGTTCTTTCAAGATAGGGGTTGATGTGTCTGATGTGTCTGAATTTAGTGCAGCGACAGGCCCAAAGCATACCTGCACAGGACAAACGACTGGGACTCTTTCCCCAGTGGCAGGTGGGCTGATCGACTTCAGCGTCTGCGGTTGAGTGCGTGGTTTTAGATCAGGTTTGATCCGGTTTGATTTATCAACGGTGGTTAAGCAACAGGCCCAAGGCGTACCTGCACAGGACAAACCACAGGGACTCGTTCCCCAGTGGCAGGTGCGCTGCTTTACTTGTTGATTGGTGTGCAAGCTGTGTGCTTGTGTTTGGTGTCAGAGTTGTTTCAGAATAGGGGTTGATGTGTCTGATCCTGTTGCAGCAACAGGCCCATGGAGTGCACAGGAACCTAAACCCCTGCCTGCACAGGACAAAAGACCGGCACTCCTTCCTTAGTGGCAGGTGGGGCAACAGCCGCAGCCTGGCGACACGCTGAGCGACTACCAGTTCATGCGCCGCCACACAGTAGCAGCACACCATTGCACGCCGCATCAACTTCCACTGAATTCCTGCACGCTCGCAGGTGGGGCAACAGCCGCAGCCCGGCGTGCGGCACGCTGCGCGATTACCAGTTGATGCGCCGCCACACCAGCAGCAGCACATCACTCCGCGTCATCTTACATTCTGCTTTTTTGCACCCGTGCAGGTGGGGCAACAGCCGCAGCCCAGCATACGGCACGCTGAGCGACTACCAGTTCATGCGCCGCCACACCAGCAGCACACCACTGCACTCTGCATTTCATCAAATCGCTGAATCAAATCACTGAATTTAATGTACGGTTGTAGGTGGGGCAACAGCCGCAGCCCCGCATACGGCACGCTGAGCGACTACCAGTTCATGCGCCGCCACACCAGCAGCGACAAGCGCAAGGACGCGGCACGCACTGCGTGGGGCGCTGAGCTGGCGGGCCCTGAGGACGTTGCAGACGTGTTCGTGCGCTACTGCAAAGTGGGTTTTAGGATATGTTCATGTGCTGTTCGTGGGCGCAATTTCTTTGCGGGAAAGCTGGAGGTCATCGATGAGCTACAATAGTGTACAGCTATCTGTTGCTGCTAAGTGACAGTCCCTCGGGGCAGGGGGGTGTCTTGCAAGCGCAGTGTGGGGCGCTGAGCTGGCGGGCCCTGAGGACGTTGCAGACGTGTTTGTGCGCTACTGCAAGGTGGGTTTTAGGATATGTTCATGTTGTGTTCATTGTGTGCATATGTTGTGAGGGACGGGTGGCAGGTTGGCTTTGTTTGGAAGTAATGCAGCATTCTGTTGCTGCTACAGTTGGGCCGGGGGAGGGGGTTTGGCATTCAAGCAGCGTGGGGTGCTGAGCTGGCGGGGCCTGAGGACGTGGCTGACGTGTTTGTGCGCTACTGCAAGGTGCGGCGCAAGCTCTGGGTCTTTAATCCATTATTCTTTTATTGAGCTGTTTGTGCATGCAAAATCTGTATGCATAAACATCTAAGTTTGAACATCGCACCTGTCCCCACTGTGAACTTCAGGGCGAGATCACCGTGCTGCCCTGGGCCGAGCTCGAGGGCCTGCACAGAAACAAAAAGCCTGATCAAGGAGCAGCTGCTCGCACTTATAGCGTCCCGTTCCAACCCGCTGCCATCATTATTCTCCTCGTGGAGCATGTGCCTGCATAACTTGCTATGCACTGCTGTGAGCCACTTCCCACTGTTAACTTCCCGCGTGTCCCCACTGTGAACTCCAGGGTGAGATCACCGTGCTGCCCTGGGCTGAACTCGAGGGCCTGCACAGCGAAACAAGCCTCATTAAGGAGCAGCTACTGGCACTTATAGCGTACGATCCCAACCCACTGCCATCACTCTTCCCTTGTAGAGCATGTGCCTCAAAAGTTGCTGTTCACTGTTATTACCCACTTCTCACTGTGAACTTGCCACCTCTTCCCACTGTGAACTTCAGGGTGAGATCACCGTGCTGCCCTGGGCCGAACTCAAGGGCCTGCACAGCGAAACCAGCCTCATCAAGGAGCAGCTACTCGCCCTCAACACATCTTGACTCCTTGTTTCGATCCTCTTCTTACTGTGAATTTCCCGCCTGTCCCGACTGTGAACTTCAGGGTGAGATCACCGTGCTGCCCTGGGCCGAACTCGAGGGCCTGCACAGCGAAACCAGCCTCATCAAGGAACAGCTACTCGCCCTCAACGCAGCTGGCTATCTGACAATCAACAGCCAGCCGGCACTAAACGGCTTGCCAAGCAGCGATGGCCACTTTGGTTGGGGAGGTCCCGGCGGCTACGTGTACCAGAAGGCGTACGTTGAGTTCTTCTGTGCTCCCGAGAAGCTGCAGCCACTGCTGGATAAGTTGGACACTGCGGCAGCGATCACGTACATTGCGGTGAATGCGCAGGGGGATGTGCGCAGCAACATGAAGGAGGACAGCGTGAATGCGGTCACATGGGGTGTCTTCCCAGGTGGGTGCTGTTCTCAACAATTCCTGCAATATTCGTACCTTGGTGTTTATCTGTGATCTAGAGGAGAAGGTGGAAGAGCTGTAGTGCCGTTCGTTCTTGGTGTATCGTGCCGCCCTTTGTTTGGCACTGCGCAGTTGGTGCTGCCTAGGCCCAGCAAACATACTGATGAAGCTGCTCTCTGCCATAAGACGGCTGCACATGTTATAGCGTAGTCATGCGTCTTTTGTGTGTGTTTTGCCCGCTCCCGTGTTGCAGGTCGTGAGATTGAGCAGCCCACTGTGGCGGACCCGGTATCCTTCAAGTGTGGAAGAACGAGGCGTTTGAGCTGTGGGGCAGCAAGTTGGGCTCTGGCATCTGCTGTCTCATCACACTGCGTACTCACTTCTGTTTTTGCGCCGCAGCAACCTCTGCTTGCGCATGCTGGCTACCGCGTCATAGATTGCAACAATGCGCCCGCTCTTGTAGTCAATCAACATGTATGTATCATCAACTGTTACAATCCTCTGCTTGCGTGTCCGGTCCTTCCCCTTCTCCTTTGCTGCTGCTTGCAGGCCGTGAGATTGAGCAGCCCACTGTGGTGGACCCAGTTTCTTTCATGGTCTGGAAGGACGAGGCGTTTGAGCTGTGGAGCATCGAGCAGGGTCCTGACACCTGCTGTCTAATTGCATGTGTGCTTGCTTGTCACTCACTTCTGTTCTGCGCCGCAGCCAACTCTGCTTGCTTATGCCAGCTCATGCATCAAAGCCTGTCACAATTCTGTGCTTGCATGCACCCTCCCTCCGTTGCCCCACCTCCCCCTGTAGCTTTTTGCAGGCCGTGAGATTGAGCAGCCCACTGTGGTTGACCCAGTATCCTTCATGGTGTGAAAGGACGAGGCATTTGAGCTGTGGGGCAGCGAGTGGGGCTCTGGCATCTGCTGTTGGGTTGAACTTCGTACTCACTTCTTTTCTGCAACACACCAAACTCTGCTTGCTCATGCCGGCTCATGCATCATGAGTTGCAACAGTCCTGAGCTTGCATGCCCCTCCCTCCTCCGCTGTTGCTACTTGCAGGCCGTGAGATTGGGCAGCCCACTGTGGTGGACCCAGTCTCCTTCATGGTGTGGAAAGACGAGGCGTTTGAGCTGTGGCAGAGCTCTGCTTGCTTGCGCCCGCTATTTGATTATTCATCATGTACGCGTATAGACTGTAACTATCCTGTGCTTGCATGCCGGTTTATTTCCACTTGCAGGCCGTGAGATTGAGCAGCCCACTGTAGTTGATCCAGTCTCCTTCATGGTGTGGAAGGACGAGGCGTCTGAGCTTTGGGGCAGCTCTGCTTGCTTGCGCCCGTTCTTGCAATTGATGATCATGTATGCGTCATTAACTGCGCTTGTGTGCCCCCTCCCTTTCTATCCCTATTTGCAGGCCGTGAGATTGAGCAGCCCACTGTGGTTGACCCAGTCTCCTTCATGGTGTGGAAAGACGAGGCGTTTGAGCTGTGGGGCAGCGAGTGGGCCTCGCTGTATGAGGAGGGCAGCAGCAGCAGGAAGGTACTGGCAGACATTGCTGCCAGCTGGTGGCTGGTGAGTGTGGTGGATAATGATCATGTGAAGGGGAACCTGTTCGAGGTGTTTGGGCTGTGAACAGCGGCATGCTCTGGTAAGGTGCCTGCCACCACCAGGTGCTTTGAGCACTTTACACTGCTGAGGCAACGCCAGCCGTGATATGAGGTTGTGACGAGTGGCATTGGTTGTGCTGTCACAGTGTCGTGTGTTGTGTAGAGGTGCTGCTGCATCAGCAGCAGCAGCAGCAGGGAGGTTTTGGCAGACATTGCGGCCAGCTGGTGGCTGGTGAGTGTGGTGGACAATGACCATGTCGGGAACGTGTTTGAGGTGTTTGGCCTGTGAAACGCAGCATGCTGCAGGATTCAGCGTTGCATGGCATTGCTGGCAGTGGAAGTTAATCAACCACCACAATGACCATGTGAAGGCAACGCGTTAACATGTTTGGGGTGTTTGGGCTGTGAAGAGCTACAGGATGGTGCTCCTACTAGTAGCCACAACGTCTGCTGCAGAGGGTCTGGCTTGACTTGCTGGTCACTGCGGCTCACACTGCACTGCTGGGTATGTGAAGAACTTTCTAGGCAACGGTTGTCAGTGTTCAACATAAAGTTCACAGTCAGAAGGAGGGCAGCGGCTGCAGCAGCAGCAAGCAGCCACAGCCATATGCCGCTGGCAAACGCACACTTTGTCTGCTGCGGTCACCGCAGCCAGCTAGCTGTTGTATCATTGCCAGCGCTGACGTGTAGATTAACTGTAAAAGGTGTGTGCTTGCACGCCATGCATGCAGTGTCTGGGCCACACACTCATTACGTCAGCGAAGCAGCTTCCCGGTGGTTGGCTGCTGGTAGTTTTGCCTGCCGCATGATGCTACGGCGCATTTGTCTTGCTGGCCAGTCACTTGTGTGGTGTTGTGGGTGTTGTCTGTTGTGGCTTTGCAACAATGAACTGTAGCGCCGCTGGCGTGCTGTCTCACTCGCTGACAGCAGCAGCGCTTTAGCAGAAAAGCCAGCAGATGCACCGTCGCACGTGGGTCCACCAATCATATGCATCTCACTGCTTTCCAACTGATTGTGTGCTGGTGCACTGCGCATTGCCAGTCGGTTGTCAACCAATTGGATAGCCTATTTTCAAAATCGTGGATAGCAATGTGCTGCACAGAGCTTGTTTTGGGTTTGGCACCTGGCTGTGTCCTTGTGAGTGGGTGCCAGGATCCGCTGGCCTAGCGACTGTTTGAAACAGTCACATTGTAAGAAGCTGTTGGATGTTACACTGGGAACATCGCCGGTTTTCGAGCCAGTCACTGCAGCAGTGCTGGTCCTGCTATCCTTTCCACTGGTCCAGCATGTTCAGCCATGGTGGCGGGGACCCCATCTAAACATGTGAGTACTGCACTTTGCTGCATGAAATCTACAATCTGGCGTCCTGCAATCGTTTATACTGGTCACCCAGGGTGACCCTGGCAGGGTCACCTGACAGCTTTGCCGCTTCAAACTCTTCAGCAACTCTGGCAGACCGTCTGCAAGGGAGTCCCTTGCCTGGCAGTGCCATGCATATGCCGCTTGCTGGGATCCACAAGTGGCGGATACGCTTCGAGTGTCCAACGCAAGGACCATGAACCACGGTATGACATTGTAACTGAAATGTCACTGACAACGAGAGATGGCGTGGCTGGCTTTGGAAACGGTCGTGTGATACATCATCATCATCATCATCATCATGTTACCCATTAAGCCATAGCATCAACGCCATCGGCCCCGCGCCCCTCAGGAGCGGAAGAAAGAGGGAGCACTGCTCCATTGTGTTTGCAATTATTACGCACATCCCAAGCTTGGACAAGATACTCAGCAATGCTCCTAGATATCACTCGGCACACCCCCCTACTACCCAAATATCATCAGAAACAAAACGCAACAACTTAGTGGATGCATCAGTCAACGACAACACATTGCGCAATTTTTCAGCGCCGCCAGCAACATCACGCAAAACAGACCGAATTTCATCAAGCATAGTATCCCTCTGAGCAGAAGTAGCGGGACAATCAAACATCAGATGTGACAAAGACTCAACACCCTGACCCTGACTCAACACCCTGGTCGTGTGATACGTATCTGTGGCTTTTGAAAGTGAAAGCATAACGCTGCAATCTAGTGCCCTGCGCAACTGAACACAGGTCCATTCGGACGCCCTGCTCCAGCTTCAACGAGGCTTGCTTCAGTCACGACACATCGTCAATTGTATAGGATTATCTATCTGAGTAACACAATACAGCCAACGAGCTTTGACAACCGCTCCACGACGAACGTTGTGATTCCTGCTGTCCAGTCCGTTCAAACGCCTACTTCTGCATCAACCACCAAAGACTTCAAACTACCGCCTGCTCGGCACGTAGACCAACATGTCGATCATCTGATGCGGAGAGCTTGCCATCATCTAGCATGGCAGCAGTGAGCAGTGGCCGTCAACAGAAGCTGCCACATCAGCAGCAGTGGCAGCACCAGCAGCTGCCCTCACAACAGCAACAGCATATAACACATCCAGGACGTGAAATACATCAACTAAGACATCAATTACAGTCAGAACAGCTGCAACGTCAACAGCAGCATGCGGCCGCGTTGGTCTTGGGGCGGCGGCAGCAACAGCAAGCTCCCTATGCCATCAATCGCGTCAGCCTTCCCAGTGTTTCTGCTGGGGGCGGTGCTGGTGCTCATAGTGTATCAGATGCGCCTGGGATGGCATCAAGCAGTGCGAACAGGTGCGAGTGCTGCTGCTGTACAGGACCTGGCTGTGAATGTTGTGTGCATACTGCTCCTGCTGCACACATCGCTGCACCCATGTGCATTTACCAGTCGTTGCCAGCTTCCCACAAAGCAAACACTGCAATTGCCGTTGTTGAGTATCAAGCAGTCACACCTCCATATGACTTCTGGATCCATTAGGTTGCTGGGGCATCAAATGCACTTGCGGGAGCCGACCTTGCATGTCTGCAAATGTTGCAAGTGTTCTTCTCTGCTCAATTGTCAGCAATGCCAACTGCCATTCTACAACGCTCAATCACAAGCATATGCACACAGCAAATCACAGGTCACAGTGTATGGTTGTTACGTGGGCAGCGTTTTACATTTGTGTTTATCATATCTTTTTTATATGAGTTTCCCCTTTCATTGCAGGAGACGATTATGAGGCACTGCAGATGTTCAGGTCTGGCCTGCTGCTGCGACATAACAGCAGCAGCAGCAGCGGTAGCAGCAGTGCAGCTGAGCCAGGCGAAGCAGCAGCAGCTCCTGCTGTCCAGCAGGATACACTGCTGGTGTATATCTACAACGAAGATGATCCGGTGTATAGAGACAACTTTCAGCACTTCCTGCTGGCGGGAGTGCAGCCAGGCAGCAGGTGCAGGTGCGCATTCAGCATGACGGGCGCTAGCCTGGTTACAACAAAGTGTTGTAGAGTTAATCTTTCTAAACGGGGGGGTTACACGTAGGCCGTTCGCCATCTTAGATGGCATGCACCACACAGAGTAATGAATGTGTGTGGGCATTGCCAGGCAGCAGATGCAGGTGTACATTCGGCATCTGACATGAGCGAGCAGTTGGGCAGACACAGCAGTTTGATTACATGCCACGGCGCAGCATCAGATGGCAGGTTGCGCTACGTGCGCTTCCAGTGCCGCAGCTGCTGGCGGGTGTGCAGCCAGGCAGCAGATGCAGGTGCGCATTTCAGCATGATGGGCGCAAACATGGTTGCAACAAAGTAATGTGCTCTAATGAATGTGTGTGGGCATTGCCAGGCAGCAGATGCAGGTGCGCATTCAGCATGGCGGGCGCAATCGTGGTTGCAAAACACTTGTGTTGTGTGATGTATGAATGTGTGTGTGTGCATTGCCAGGCAGCGGATGCAATACAGTAATGTTATGTAATGAACATGTGTGGGGGATTCCAGGCAGCAGATGCAGGTGCGCATATTCAGCATCATGAACACCAGCATGGTTACAACAGACAACAAACAAAGTTATGTGATGTAATGATGTGCGTGGGCATTGCCAGGCAGCAGGCGCAGGTGCGCATTCAGCATTCGGCTGCTCCTGCCTCTTGCTGATTTTCACTACCATTATTTGGTGACGCTTGCCTCTGCAGGTACATTATGGTGGTCCAGGAGCGCGGCCTGCGCTCAGCTGTGGAGCTGCCTGATGCGCCTGGCGTGGAGTACGTGTACTACGGAGGCTCCTGCTACGAGTGGGGCATCGTGGGCTGGCTATTACAGGTGAGCAGCAGTTGTGGTGTATGCTGTGGAGTATGTTAGGTGGGAGTTGCTGTTGGGGCGCCTGGTGTGGAGTATGTGTACTACGGAGGCTCATGCTATGGTTGGGGCATCGTGGGCTGGTTGTTACAGATGGGCAGCAGTTGTGGTATATGCTGCCAGTATCATGTTCGGGTGTGGAGTAATGTGTAGGCGGCAGTCTCTGTTGGGGCGCCTGGCGTGGAGTATGTGTACTATGGAGGCTCATGCTATGAGTGGGGCATCGTGGGCTGGCTGTTACAGATGGGCAGCAGAAAATCTGCGGTTGTGCTGTATGCTGCTGAGCAGTTGACATCCCGCTGTTATCGGTCTGTAGGCAGGAGAGTAGCAGGTGGGCTGAAGCACTTTGAGCTACTTCATGTTCATCGGCTGCATGCACTGTGCAGCTGGGATCATCAATGGTTTTGTTCCGTCTGTTATTGCCGTGCTCTGCTTCTGTCTCAGGATAACGGGCAGGTAGAGTAACAGCATTTTGGCTACTTCCTTCACAGCTGCATGCTACATTTGTCTCCTCAGCAACATGTTGTTGCTGTGCTGCTGTTTTCGTCACTGCAGGAGAGCGGGCAGGTGGAGTGGCAGCATTACAGCTTCTTCATGTTCCTCAGCCCTGCAGTACGGGGTTTGTTCCTCAGCAAAGTGTTGTGTTGCTGTGCTGTTGTTTTGACGCTGCAGGAGAGCGGGCAGTGGATTGGCAGCACTTCCCCTGCTTTCTCTTCCTGATCTTTACAGCTGCAGCTGCATGCTGCGGATCAATTCCTCAAACCCGTGTTGCTCTGCTGCTGTTGTGTCACTGCAGCAGAGCGGGAAGGTGGAGTGGCAATATTTCAGGTACTGCCTTCACAGCTGCATGCTACATTCATCCCCTCAGCCAAGTATTTTTTGCTGTGCTGCTGTGGTGTCACTGCAGGAGAGCGGGCAGGTGGAGTGGCAGGCTTTCAGCTACTTCCTGTTCCTCACCTCTGCAGTACGGGGCCCCTTCATACCAACGTACCTGCAAGGCACATTGCACTGGGCTGACGGCCTGCTGCAGTGAGTGGATTCAACTGTTGGTGTAATAGCATGGGTGCCAGAGGCTGAAAATGTGTTGTGGATGCACGCTAGCTGCATTTTGAGGCTTGGATCGATGCAATTGGTTAGCGATGGCCGTCGCAAGGTTTGAGTCGTGTGTATCTGCAAGCCAGGGCAGCTGCAGCTGCAGCTGCACTTACTTCATGCTGGAGGTTGCAGCTGCACCATGCCATGTACCTGGAAGCCAGGGCAGCTGCAGCTACACTCGCATAATGATGAAGGTGGCAGCTGCAGCACTGCAGGAGGTCGTCGCTTGCTTATGCGTTCAGCTGATGACCTGCTGGTATGAGTTAACCATATGTTGACCTTCATCTGTGCTTGTTGAACTGCTCTGGGCTGCTGCTGCTGGTATTATTCATCTGCAGGCTGTTGAATGCTCGCGTGAAGTTGGTGGGTCCCACCATCAGCTGTGTGCGTGCTCAATATCAACCGCTGCTTCTGCTTCTTCTGCTGCTGCTGCCGCCTCTTGCCTCCAGGTTGCTGACTGAGCGCGTGAAGTTGACCGGCCCCACCGCCAACTGTGCGATTGCTCACCTCGACGCTTGTGCTTCTGCTGCTGCTGCTGCCGCTGCTGCTGCGTCTTGCCTCCAGTTTGTTGAATGCTCGCGTGAAGTTGGTGAGCCCCGCCAGCAGCTATGTGCGTGCTCAATATCAACCGCTGCTGCTGCTTCTGCTGCTGCTGCTGCTGCCGCTGCCGCTGCCGCCTCTGGCTCACAGGTTGTTGGACGTGCGCGTGAAGTTGGTGGGTCCCACCATCAGCTGTGCAGGGGCACCAGCCGATTACTCCTGTGCTGCCGCTGCTGCTGCTGCTGTTGGCACTGCTCATTTGCAGGCTGTTGAATGCACGTGTCAAGTTGGTTGGTCCCACCATCAGCTGTGCTGGTGCCCCTGCCGAGCCTGGTGCTGTGAACAGCAGCTGGCGGCTCAACCCACACGTGCCCTTCTCAGCTGTGGCAACAGACAGGTGAGCACAATAACAAACCAAATAATTGCATTACACCAGCATGCAGACTAGCACTGGGGAGGACTCTTGGGGTGTTGACATCACTCCCAGGCAGACACCTTGTTGTGTCAAATACAGCAGCTGCAGTAACAGCGGAAGCAGCCATCTGGTGCTGTCAACAGCAGCTGGCGGCTCAACCCACACGTGCCCTGTCAGCTGTGGCGACAGACAGGTAGGGCGCTATGGCTTACGTAGTGGGCTGCCGTATTCTGGCGAGGAGTGGGGCCTGAGACGAATGCGGCTGCTGCTTTCATGCAAGCCTGGTCTGAATGTGCTGCTGCCTGAATTTAAGGTGGTGGGCTGCCATTTTCTGGGAGCAGTACGGCCTTAGACGTTTTGCGCTGCTGCTGCTGCTGCTGCTGCTGTGCAGGGCTGGTCTGGATGTGCTGCTGTCCGACTTGAGTGTGGTGGGCTGCCACCGCACCACATGGGCCGCGAAGTACCACTCGGAGCTTGGAGCTGCAGCAGCAATGTTCAAGGCGGGGTACAGCATTGACAGCCTGCTCATGCGGTGAGCTGCTCAGGGCAGCACAATTTCACAAAAGACGTGCTTCTCGTCGAGTAATTGTCTTGACTGGGTGTGTTTGAGGGCAGGCCCAAGTAGCCTGCTGGTGCGGGGAGCTGCCGCCCATGAGATAGTAAGGCAAATGGTGGGTGCTGTGACACAGCTAGGTTGGGTATGCTTACAGGCGGCTACTGTATTGGTGTACTGCTGTGAGAATGCAGCAGCACGCTAGCGCTGCTGTTTGAGATGACAGGGGCTGGACCGCTGTCCGGTGTATTTGACTCAGTGTGTTCATGCTGGAGCTTTCCCAGGTACCAAGGTGTGGACTGGTTGCGGCCCTCTTCCTGGGAATGCAGCATGCTGCATGGCAAGAGCCAAAACACATGCCGCTCAGCGCGCGCGGCGCTGCTGCTGCTGTGATATGTTTTTTGCAGGTTCGAAGGTGTGGACTGGTCGCGGCGTTCCTCTGGGGACTGCAACATGCTGCGTTGTACAAATGCGTCACCACCTGCGTTTCTGCTGCTGCTGCTGCTGCCGCCGCAACGTTTTTGTTGCTGCAGCTACCAGGGTGTGGACTGGTCGCGGCCCTCATCTTGGGAGTGCCGCATGCTGTATTGTATAAATGCGTCACAACCTGCTCTACTGCTGCCGCTGCTGCAATGTTTGTCGCTACAGCTACCAAGGAGTAGATTGGTCGCGTCCCTCTTCATGGGACTGCAACAGCCGCTGGGACCCTGCAGGGCCAGGCGACTTCTCCTACGATGGCATTGCACTGGACCCTATGGAGGTGCGTTCATATTATATGAACAACACTTCAGTGCTGCTGCGGTTGCTGCTGCTGCTGCTTTTGGGGGTTGTGTTCTGACGTTAGCATGTACATGGGCATGGCGTTGTGCCGTGTGGAGGTGGGTGGGCTGCTGCTGTGGGGTGATTTTCGCGCTGGGACCCTGCAGGGCCAGGCGACGTTTTCTCGTCGGCATTGCTCTAGACCCTATGGAGGTGCGTTGAAATAGACGAACAACACTTCAGTGCTGCTGCGGCCTTTGCTGCTGCTGGGGTTGTGCTTTGAACGTATGAATGCACATTGGAATGCCATGTTTCTGGTGACGGCTGTAGCATAAGTCACAGCAGCCAAAACATTTGCTCACCTGTCTGCATGTCAATCGCCCTCAGGTGATGTTTGTGCGTGTGAGCAGTGCATTGCTGACGCAGCGCGTCTCGATGGCTGTTGTATAACGCGCTGATCTGCCCGTACATTGAGCTGCAGGTCATTTATAGGTGCTCGCGGCAGCAGTAGTCACCACAATGCACACTCTGAATGTAAGCAGCGCGACCAACGGCTGAATCCGTGGCCTGCACCCATGCTGCCTGTCACGTCGTCTGCAGGTGATGTTTGTGCGTGTGAGCAGCACATTGCTGGCGCAGCGCATTCCGATGGCTGTCAAAGCGCTCAAGTACAGCCAGTGGACGGCTGATGTTGCAGCAGCGGCAGCAGGGCTGCAGCACAACCTGACAGCACGCGTGTCAGGTGAGCGAGCTTCGTCTGCAATGTGCATGCTGGGTCTGCTGTTGCTGGGTGGTGTGAGTTGTCATGTAAGGTGCAGCTGGCAATGTGCGGTGCATTTACTTGCCTTGTCTGGCAGGCGCTGATTACATGCAGCTAGGTCGTCTCTGCAACAGCGTAACCCACATCAGCTGCTAAATCAGTTACATGTGACTTTCACTGTCATTGACCTGCCTCGTCAGCCAGCCGCAGTGATGCTGATGACATGTAACTAGATCGATTGTGCAGCACCCAACAAATCAGTTTCTGCACGTCTGCACGGCACTGGTGGCAAGCTCTGTTCTCATAGTGATCGTGCAGAATTGTATCATGCTGTGCTGTCCTGCACTGCTTCCTGTTGTGCGCTGCAGACAATGCGTATGCTGCTGAAAAGGGGCGCTACAAGCTGCCGCGCATCCTGACCAGCATGGTACGCGGCATGAAGTGCTTCGACGTGGCTTTCTTCCTGTCACACAACAAGTGAGTTTTGAAGAAAGCCATTGGTTGTCCTGGTTGATGTGGTCATGTTAATGCATGCTGTAATACAAGTTGCTGCATGTCTGCGCCGGCTTGAAGTGCTTAGGAGTTTGAAGTTTTTCTTTCTCACAACAGCTGCGTTTAGAGCTCTGTCAGTAACAGTGGAATTCAAGTGGGTGTTTGCCATGCATGGTCTGTAGACGTGCTCCACCACCCTCCTTGACTAGCTTGATGCGTGGCATGACTGCAGACTGCTGTCATGGGGATTCTGTCAACGAAGCTGCCATGAGTCGCAGACCACGCCAACCTGGCTGAGATCTAGTCATCTGTTCTCACACCCTAGGCCTCTTACACCATGTTTGTACTGCTGCTGTACTGCTTGAATGCTGTTGCATTTTGTCACCTCAAAGACGTTTTCAAGGATGCGCCCATGAGCACACGCACCATGCAGATGCCTTGTAGCTTGTTATGTGTGCTTAAATGATGCTTTACACAGTGTTATGTACTGCTGCTGTTGCGTTTTGTCACCTCAGGGGCGTTTTCAAGGATGCGCCCATCAGCACACTCACCATGCAGGTTAAGCTCGGACCTAGCCATGCTCACTCAAACCTTGAGCCTCTGACACCAGGTTGGTACTGCTGTTGTTTTGTCTTTTTGTCTGTTACGTCACCTCAGGGACGTGTTCAAGGATGCGCCCATGAGCACGCGCACCATGCAGATGGTGTGGAAGTTCTTCGTGTACCTGGGACAGTTTGAGGACAGGCCTTTTAGGTACACCTGTGGCATGAACTACAGCAGTGTGGCAACGCCAGCCTTCTGAAAGCCTTGAATCTCGGCGGCGGCAGCAGCAGCGGCAGTAATGCAGCAGCTGTGCCGCGAGGCAGGCCCCAGGTACTCTGTGACAGCTACAGTAGCAGCAAGGCAACGCAAGCCTTCCATGCTACCACTGTCGCTCTAGCTTGAATGCTGGGCAGCAGCAGCAGTAGTGCAGCAGCTACTGGGCCAATTTGAGGACAGGCCTTTCAGGTACACTGCGGCATGAACTACACCAGCGTGGCAACCCCAGCCTTCTAAACCACTGAAGCCTTACCCGTATTCCTAGGCGGCAGCTACAGCAGCAGTACTGCAGCAGCTGCAGGGCCGGCCCTGCCTGGCGCCAGGCAGGCCTCGCAGGAGCTGCTGCCTCGACAGCAGCGTTGGCTAGTGAACTGCAGCTGTCAGCAGCACCACTCGGCGGTTGCCGGGCAGTGCTGACAGCATGCTAGCCCCGTGCAGGGCCAGAGGTATCCGCTGTGGCCTGCACCACAGCATTACAGGGACACAGTTGTAAACAGCACCTATGAGCAGCAGCAGCAGCAAAATTGCGCACTGTATTGTCATTGACTGATGCATCGACCAACTTGTTGCGTTTTGTTTCTGATGATGTTTGGGGTAGCAAGGGGGTTTGCCGACAGGTGTCTAGGAGCATTGCTGCGTATCTTGTGAAAGCTTGGGATGTGCGTAATAGTTGCAAACATAATGGAGCGGTGCTCCCTCTTTCTTCCGCCCCGGGGGGGCACGGGGCCGATGGCGTTGATGCTATGGCTTGATCTGGTAATTTGATGATGATGATGATGATGATGATGATGATGATGATGATGAGCAGCAGCAGCAGCAGCACTGCACGGCAGCAGCTGTCACCGTGAGCAGTTGATGGCCTGATCATGCCTGAGGCAGATTCGCGTGTTTGAGCACAGGCTCGGCACAGGGACACAGCTATACACAGCACCTATGAGCGGCAGCAGCACTGATCGGCAGCAGCAGCAGCCTGCAGGCTGCTGGTCTAGTGTACACTAGTTCAAGTGGAGACTCCCCACTGAACGTTTCAGAGTTCCCTGTGGGTGTCACGATCTAGCCCATAAGGGTTTATCCATTGATGGAACAGGCCTACTCCATTAAAGACCAGCTCGATCGACAGCTGCTGGCCTTTAAAATAACAATTTGGATACAAGAAGTTTTCTGCGTGGGTGCTTAACTCTCGGCGCTCTGCTGCACGCTGTCTGGCCTTCGCCTGCCTACGCGGAAGTCGATCGATGCACGCATATGCTTTCGGTCAGATTTTGTATAGTTACAGACTTTGTTCGAGCAGTGTGCAGCACCGTGCAGGGTGCTGGTTTCATGTCAACAACGGCACCATGCCAAGCATGGCTGGACCTGGCATGAAGCACTTCAGAGGAGAGTATGCACACAGTTCTCATCTATGGAGTGTTCGATAATGTTTACAAGTGCGAGCTGGCCGTGCTGTCCACCGCATGCCTAGAAGAAGAACCAAAACTGCCTTCGCCCTTGAGCCCCTTACAGCCGCGATTAAATATTACGATATGAAATCGATTCATTCGGAAGCAATATTCCCAGCATCCAGCAGCTGTGTCGTGGAGCGGGCCAGTTCCATTAATGGATGAACCCTTACGGGATCACAGTGTGAGAGCATCCATTGTAACATAACTAGCTGTTTCCCGTGGCTACGCCACTCGCCACCTACATCGAAGACAGGTGCTTCTGCTCGCAAGTGTCGTGGTTGCATGTACAACACTGACAGGCAACCTGCTTCCAACTCACCAGCAACTTGTAGCTGCAGCTCACAGTATATGACACATGCCAGGACACAAATTTTGATTTCCTCAAGCACAGTGTTCCAGCGCCGAGTGTGAAGCTCAAACCCCAACGCTCTGGAGCAGCTCATGGTCCACAGCGTTCTTTGTGTACACCCCAGCTGCAATAGCCTCTGTTGCCGCACGGAATCCGGTTCCTGTTCGGTGTGGTGGTGGTTGCAGCAACCGCGGCAGCGATGGCCAGCAAGAGCACGCTGCACACTGCCCACCGCCTCACAAACAAAGGATTAGAATTCATCCTGACTTCAGACAACATTCCAGCCAGCCGTTTAGACGGTGTGCGTGGTGGTCACAGCAGCAGCAATGGCACCAGCATGAAATGAACGCCGTGCGCGGCATTTTGCTGCTTGACAGACATGACGAAGCGATTCGAAAACTTCGTGAGTGCCTCAGAGCCTGATAATGCGTGTTCTGATCTTTTCGAAGCTCCCCTGGGGTTTAACGGCCAGGTCCTAAGGCGAGGCTTCTGACTGACAGTCTGACTGACTGACTGTTCTGACTGGTCTGACTGGTCTGACTGGTCTGACTGACTGGTTCCTGTTCGGTGTGGTGGTGGTTGCAGCAACCGCGGCAGCGATGGCCAGCAAGAGCACGCTGCACACTGCCCACCGCCTCATAAACAAAGGATTAGAATTCATCCTGACTTCAGACAACATTCCAGCCAGCCAGCCAACATTCCCTGTCAGCAGCAGCTTGCTGCTCAGTGCAAATTGCACGGCGCTGTTGCTGCTGCATGCTGTTCTGCTCCCTGTCAGCAGCAGCTTGCTGCTGAGTGCGATTTGCACGGCGCTGCTGCTGCTGCTGCCTGTTGCGCTCCCTGTCTGCAGCAGCTTGCTGCTCGGAGCGGTTGGCGCGAGCACCAGCGGCAGCTGCAGGCTGTGAGCCACTGGCACCAACTGCAACAGTTGCAACGCCAGCGGCTGCAGTCAACAAAACGCTGGGTGGGGCCAGGTGGCTGGGCTGCTGGAAGCACTTGCTCGGCTGTTGCTGCCGCAGCAGCATATGCTGCCTGTTCCTGCAGGCGCCGCTGCATTGCCTGCAGTGCATTCTGATAGGCAGACTGTACAGGCTGTGGTGCAGTGCGCATGCTTGCGAGGAGCTGTTGCTGCCGCTGCTGAA